>VNJS01005041.1:5547-141731 GCA_008042575.1 Drosophila watanabei
GGAAGGGGGGGGAAGGGGGGGGGGGGCAGTGTTCAGAAAGTGTCAACGACAGTCAAAAGACAACAAAACGAAGGGAAAACGAAAGCAAAGAAGAGCTAGAAATTTGTAACCGAATAGCAATCAAAAAGTGTCACTTTGACACATGTCAGTTTGTATTTAAATGAACTTTTACTGCCTCTTTTCCCAGATGGGGCATATTTCATTGTTTTTTCTTTGTTTTATTTTGTTGTGAAAATTAAAGCAAGTGGGAATTGAATTTCTGGCAAGTGTCGGGTATATATTTTATATACATGAAATTGTTAAATCATTGTAAACTAATAACTCAATGTTCAAATCGATGGGCTTAGCAGATTATAAAGAGTTTGACCATAATTTCATCATTGCAATCAGTTGAAAGTGCCTTTGCCGGTCGGTCACTTTCACTTTTACTGCTGACCATAAATTCGAGTCTAGCTTGCAACACGAAAAGTAATTTGAAACGCTTTCAAATGACTGCCACAAAATTAATGGACACCAATCAGACACTCACACCGAGTGCGGAGACTCGTTCAAGTGGCGCCAATTAAAATGATTAACATCGCGATAGAACAAACACAACAATAATATACAACCAAAAAATAGTCCCCATAGTCTGACCAAAAATAAACGGAATGCCCGATGATAAGGTTGCTTTGATAGCTCACAAGTTGCCTCAGCGCATAATTGATGTGATTGAGTTTGATTGTTTATTTGTATTTCCCCCCAATTCAGGGGATTGATTTGATTGAAATTGTCACCCGGCGCCAGTTTGACCGCTTTGTGGGCTTATCAATATTACATTTGTAGCCCATTTCCATTATACTTTCATTCGTTTGTATATAAGCTCCAACCTTTTGGCCAGACATCGGTCCCCTTTACATATTTATTCTTGAATGCGGCTTTGTGGCTTCTTTTGAAATTCCCGTTCATTCGGGCTTCAAAAGCAATTTGTGTGCATTTAGTGTCAAATGTTTTTTTGTTGAGCTCTGAAAGCCCTATTTGCTCAATGATCTCTTTTGTGCGGGGCTTTTGTGAGAGCTTTGGCCTGCTCGCTGATTAATATTTATACGCAATTTTATGGCAATCACTCATACGCCCCATGTTACCAACTTAATGATTGATACCATTTGAGATCGGTTAAACTTTTGTGGGATTACCAGTCATTAGGAATGGTCAAGCGGTTGGCTTTAAAATCAATTTGGAAAAATCTGGAAAAAAGCTAAACATATTGATTGTCACGTGGTGGCGACATATGTTAAATATTTGCTTATCGATAATTAAATCAATCATCAATTTTAAAGCCAAAACCTGTCAAGGCAATGAAATTGGAAAATGGAGAGTAATATTTTAAATGATTCCGGATTTAATAACTCAGAAAAAAACATTAAGGAATATAATCTCTTTTTATAATAATAATAATATTTAAATATGTTTAAAATTATCTCATTTGGAGAGATCTAAAGTCTTGTTTATATTTATTTGTCACAAATTTGAGGCTACACTTTAAAGTGTCTTAAATTTATTCAATTATTTTTATTTTATTTTTTTAAGTACTAGTCTAACCCGTTTAGCTAAACAATTGAGTTTGCGACACATCTCATGATGCTGTTAATGACGATGATGATGATAATGCAGTTGACAGTTATCAGCGGGAACATTAATTTGATTACTTCTATATGAATTTATAGGTTAATTTGTTGAACATTTTACGATTATTGACTTTGACTGTTTTATAACCCACGCTCTCTCGTCCCCATTCCACCAAATCGATTATCTGAGGCCATAATTTGTAATGCCTCGACTTTACTCTATAAAATAGAAAAAAAAAAACAGAAACGAAACGACAGAAAAAACGGGTTATTATTTTGCGGTTTAAGCGGCGATTGCAATTCATTATCATAGTTGCCGCCTCGCGTGCATTTAAATGAATTCATTGAGTTTCACCCATTCAATTTGTACATACGCAACCATTTAGTTTTCAAAATGATTTGCCATGTCTAGTTATGACTGTAGTTGGAATGGGGGGATCCGGAGGTGTTGGAGCCACGATTGAGGGGGCTTTACTGTTGTGACTGTGACTGTGAGTGCGAGTTCGAGTTTGAGTTCGAGCTATAAATGCCGTTTGATTGTACTCTTTCTTTCCTATTTCTTACTTGATATTTATAGACGCTTATTAATGAAATTGGATCGTTAAATTTATAATCTCACCATAAAGGCCATAAATTTCTTAATGACCAGCAGTAGATATCGATCCAATGACTGTTTATTTTCAAGTCTGTTCTTAATCGGTTTCTTATCGCGTTAAGCCAAGTGTTTCCCCAGATAAGTCACTAAAAAAGTTGCTTTAAATAAATGAAATTTTGCTAATTTTGATGATGAATAATTGAAATATTTTAAGAATTTATATGCATTATAACCTTTATGGATAATATATAGTACTTGTAAATTGACTTAGACCCCTTTAGACTGCCATAATAATTCATTTGAATGTATACACATATATCTTGTATCTCCGTTGCCTGTCTCGCTTTTCACATATTTAAAATGTTCCAAGAATTAATTAACACTTTGGACAAAAACTATTATTTGTGTGCGAGCAAAAAAAATTAACATGACAGCTCTAGACATGGCAATTTATCACCAACATAACATGCCGGGGCAACTCCACTCCGCCGCTGCCTGCTATTTGGTATTTCTGCTGTTGATGACACTTTAATTAGAGCCACACGCAAACACACACAAGGCAAGGCCCGGGTTCCTCGGACAAGGGGAAATTCGCAGAGGAAAAGCAGTAGAAAAGCCTGAGACAGAGCCGTTATGTCAAGCGCACACTTTAACTGCCAGAGCAGAGTTGTTGCCGGGTTATTTGGTGGCTGTAACTGAAGCCAAAGCTGATGGCAACGTGTGGTTAACTGAAATGAATGTCCGACTGCATAAATGGCCGCTTGACTGACACATTTAATTATATTAATGATGTTTGCGGTCAGCTGACATTTGCACTTTATTTACCTTTTTTTCTTTCTGTTGCTCGACCTGTCAGTTTAACTGACTGGTCTCGAGCTCGCTTTAAGCTCTGACACGAAGCTGACTTTCACGTTCAGATTTTGAGTTATTGCCCAACAGATATGTAGCTCCATTTGGACTTATTTCCATTTTGCAGTCCCGCTCGCTTCCTTTACTGGTCAAAAGTTTTGTAATTTTTCAACATGTGACAGCGAATTATCAACAGTCATTTCGTTGAGGAGATCTCTCTGTCTGGGCGCCACATAAAAGATATACAAATGATGACACTGACAGCTGTCAGGCTTAGTTTATTTGATTTTATTATAATTAATTATAAGCAGCTGCCATTAATCACTGAATAATTTATACATTCGCAGATAGTATCGGAGATATATATATACTTGTGGCCACCGCCGGGCACAAAGAAAGGAGGTTAGTCAGTCACGCAAAGGTAGATTAATTCAACATATTCCACGTCAATTATAAGTCCCATAAAGAGATATATCGCAGAGTATTAAGTATTTAAAGTTGTGAGTTGAAAGACATTTGGCTAGGAAGGCATGTATGTGCTTCTACTAGTATTGAGTAATTTTTATATGGAATAAAGTGACTAAAGAAGTAACTTCTATGAAACTACTTTTTTCTTTCACAGGAATAATAACAAATATTTCCTTCCATATATGGTTTATTTTTTTAAAAGTTTCTAACTTTATTAAATCGCAAGCAAACCTCAATTTTAAAATAAACTCAGAATAAAGACCTTTAAACTATATTCTATATAAATTATATTGATTTCTTATATGCAGAATATGAAAATGTAAAACTTGTAAATGGATGTATGTATATGTAAAATAACAACTAAATACATATTGCTGTGTATTTAATATATTTTTATTATTAAACAAATAAATACCAATTTATATTCTATATTACAGGAACTCCCATATCTGTTGTAAGTAACTTAAAAAGAAACAACCCAAGCCGAAATGTTACTTCTTTCTTTAAACCTAAATGCATACATGAAAGATTTATGGAATCTGTCAGTCACATCACCACGGAACCAGTTTATTATGTGCCGAGTTTTGAGATACAATCCGGTGATATATAGGTTTTGCCCCATTGACGCTGCTGAAAGCTTTCACACGACCAATATGGAAATCGCCAGCGAGCCCCCGGTAAATCACGTAAGCTCCGAAAACGCTATTTCAAATTACTGAGTTAATGAATGTACTCATCGTCGTGCTGGTGCCATAAACTGCTTCCGTTCTTTATGAACAAAATGCGCTCAACAAATTAAAATGAAAATTTATGACACTCACGGCAGTTCGAAGAGAAAGATAGTTCGGGAAAGGGGGCAAAGGAATGGGACCACAACACACTTTGACTCTGATTAACTGCCATAGTTCCTCGCTCTTACACCGGAGGAGCTCTGTGTGCGAAATTGCATTTGTTTTCTGTCATTATAAATTCAAATTTGGCGCGCCATAAATTTGAATACAATTTCCAGAGGTGCATTCGACTCTCTCTCTCTAAACACTTTCAGACCGAGGCAGACCCGGGCAACAGATTTACATAGTTTAATATGAACAAACATAAATAAGTTTTATGTGCAGATATTGGAAAATTTATTGTTCTACGATTGTGAATTCGCCACTCGCCTTGCCTCCCTCCCCTACCTCCCCTGCGAAAACAGTTCCGTTCCCCGATTCCGGCCAGCAGCACATGGCTCTTAGTCTTAGTCTTAGTTTTACTCTTGGGAAAGTTCAGGGGAGGATTTTCCGCACACTTCGCCTGTGGCGAGTGCTTTACAGTCGACATTTTTATTATTTATGAAAAATGGCTAGACAATCCATTTCAAATGTCCGAAATGTCGGTAGTTTTTTATTGCGATTTTTTAAATATAAATCTACGGAAACTGTGTCGTAATTCTGTATAATGTTGTATTTATTATTTACAGGTAAATGTAATGGGAAAATATTTAAAATATTTGCTTAATCTGTAATCAATTCGATAGACCACTTTCCTTATAGTTTACAAAAGAGTTTGCCCGCTTAACTACCATATTTATCAACCCAAATAAAGATATAATTCCCCGGTTTTACACCCCAAAATCCCCATATATCGACAGAATGAGAGAGAAAAAGATGAGCTTACCGCTGTTGGGGCAGCTGCAGCTGTCATATAATCCGGCCTTAAATAATGATGATTGCTGGATTGCAGCATTTTATTATAATTTGTTAAATCCACTTTGACGGCTTTTCTTTGGTTGTTCGGTGGAGGTGTTGAGTTGTTGTTGTTGTTAGTGTTGTTGTTTGTTCGTTCGACCGCAGCGCAGAGAACGGCAGCGCGCTTAACGGTAAATGCCAATTGATGTGGCGTGTGCTGCCAACTCGTGTGAAAAGCGAGAAGCGGCGCCTGCGCTTTGACTGCAATATGTTATTTTCCGCCGACTTTACGCTGATTAAGCCGTCCACGTTCCGCGGCTCTTGTATTGTGATGTATGTTTATTTGCGATGATTTTAATTTATTAATTTTTTTTTGTGCAACCACAATTGTTATTTGCAATTTGATTTCATTAATAATTCAGTGGGGAACGAATGAGTGGGTGGGTGAGGGGGGTTATCATGCGTCGAGTTGTGACTTTCACGCCAGCGGCGTATTAATTTGTTGCTGTTGTTGGTACGGTTCGCTCCGCTTTAATTGTGCAATAAATTCATTAAGTATTATAATTGCCGCAGCTGGCATTAATATTTATTTGTTGCTCACTAAACACGAAATTCACGAAATATATACTCATATACTCTAGAAGAATTTACACTTTCTTTCGCCTGCGTTGGCGAATTTGTAATATGTATTTAGCGGTTTCCTTGGTTAGACATTTATTTTATTTCTTTGGCCTGGCCGTTTTTGGTTTGTGGTTTCGCTCGGATGCCTCGTCGAGGGCGCGTTTTATGATGAGGCACGTACGTGGTGATATATATGGTTATGATATATGCATGGTACTCGTCCGGCACGGTCCGACAGATGGTTCCGGGATCCAGAAAGTCCTGACGATGTACGCGATGCGTTTTAAAACTCAGTCTAGTTGTCAGTCACTCGAAAATCGATCCTTAAAAAAATATGCGACCTTGGTTGGATATGGGAATATATCCGTCGTAATTCCGTTCGCCCGATTTTACGCACTCACAGCACAACACTACGGTCGTCGCACAGTCCGTCCGCTCAGCGCACGTACAACTTTAAACGTGAAATAACGAAATTCGACTAAAAATCTATAAACAAAATGACGTGCTCTCTCGCGCGTCGCCCACTCTCGCGCTCTCCGCAAGTTGTAGTGCTCGCTAGTTCTCTCTCACTAAAAACCAGTTCACTCTTTGTTGTGGCGTTTTCGTTTTCGTTTTCAACAAGTGTGCTTTTGTTGTTGTCTAAGGCCATGCGGACGAACGAACGTACTCCCCAAAAAGCCATGCGCTCCACGCCAGGAGCGGCGGAAGCTCTGGAGAGTTTTAATAGTTCTCACAAAGCGGAGAGGTATGCTGCTCTTTGCTGAGCGCGCATGCCTTTTGCTGAGGCAGGAATTTGGTGTGGGAGCGTGCGAAAAGAGTAGTAGACTCCACAGATTAGTAGTAGATGGGAATATTATTGGGGAGAAGTAGTAGTTTTTGGGATTTTCGGAACTAAGAAGAATTTTTTAATCAGTTTTTAACTATTTACTTAACTTTTAGTTAAAAAAAATTTAGAATTTTGGCATAGTCTTACTTAAAGGTAAATTTAAGAAACAAAACCAAACTAATTAATTTTAGATATTTAATACTTTTAAAAATTTGATATTTTTTCTCCAGCTTTATATAAAAAAAATAAAAAGGTGGGGAAAAAATTAGTTTTTCCACCTTTACAAAAATTACGTATTCGACTAGTTGGCAAACCTCTAAATTTAAATGTAAGGAAGTGGTTAACCATTTTACTAAATTAATGCAAATAAATCCGTAAATGTAATTTATAAATGAAATCAAATATAAATTTTCTCAATTTTCTCAATCTAAAAAAAAAAATTACGTATACGACTGGTTGGCAAAACTCTAAAGTTAATTCTCATGAAGTTATTAAGCGTTTTACTAGCTAAATATAACTAAATTTGAAAATATCGTTTATAAGTTAAATCAAGAAAGACATTTTTATCTTTTAAAAAATTACGTATACGACTAGTTTGCCAATCTGTAAATTTAAATTTTAGTTAGCGGATAAACATTTCGATAACAAAATACTAATAATTTTTTTTATATTTTTTTTATAAGTAAAACCAAATAAATTGTTTGTTTATTTTCTTGCAAAAAAATATCGTTAATAACTTACTAGTAAAGCTGGCCACACCGACGCCGCTCATTGGACGATCGACGCTTCTGTGTAGCCATTTTGGGTAATTTCGTTGTTGCTGTTTCACAGTGTTTTGTGGGGAATTCGTTGCCACATGTGTGTGTGTGTGTCTGTGTGCGTTGAGAGCGCGCAACGGCGTCGGCCATAATTGTTTACGAGCAGGTGGGCGTGAGGCGCTCGTTAGTGTGTGTAGCGGCGGCCGAGGGGCGGGGGATGTGTTAAAAGGCAGCCGCCGAACGAATATGATTTAGTTCATCGCCTGAGAGAGCCAGTGGGTCGGAGAGAGCGCCGTCGTTATGGGAGAGCAAGTTGCGTTGAGAGGAGAGCCAAGCCAAGTCCCGCTGCATTTCCCTCGGCTCGTACAAGAGTTTTCCCCACTGTAAACAGAAAACAGCTGGTGGGAAATCCAACTGTGCTCGGACAAGCAGACGGAAATGCCTGAATGCGGACCTCGGACCAATTTCTCACTTTGATTGTGTGCGAGAAAAGAGCTTCCAAGTTCAATTTGTCTTGCGGAAAACTCGAGGTTTGTGATGGGTAATTTTGATATTAATAATATATTCTTTTTTTAAAAAACAACTTTATATCTCTAGGACATTTTTTTATATTTTCATAATATTAACTTAAGAGGAAACCTTAATTACTTATATAGATTGATGGTAACTGATATAATATACAGTTTTACAGATATATAGTTTAAAACATATCTGTACATATCGATATCGATATATAGTAAGAAAACGAAATTCAATGTATTCTTCGTACTTTTATGACAAAAAATATTTCTGCACAAGCAAGCCTTAAGTTATTATTCAACACACTCAACGCCTGAATCATAACTCCCACCTGGAAATGGTATTTAATGATAATAACCTCCAGGTAAATAGCTCTATTGGGGCCGCAATATCGATAAAACAGACAAAAAAAATGATCGTAAAAACACAACGAAATCCACGCAATTGGTTAGTTATTCAAGAAACCAAATCTGGCTTCAGTTTTATGGCATTAAAATGTTTAGCAGCTAAAAGAGAAACACACAATTATACTAATTGTGGCGCTTTGAATTAACAATCGATAATTTACATATTTCGGCCATATATTGACAGCTGTCGTTGCGGCTGCCGCTGCCACTGCCGCCCCACGCCTTCTTTGAACATTTTTGGAGATGCTCTCATAAAATGCCCCCGTCGATTGTAGTATTTGTCATGTTCATTAAGAAGCTTTTGAAAGTTTCGCCTTTCAAAAACCATAAAATGTTTATTTAGATGCCACTTTAATGGGGCCGTTGAAGTCAAACGTTTTATGGCTTCCTTTGTTTCACAATATTGTTTTAGTTTCGTTTTTTTTTTTTTTTCGACTTAATAGACTCATTTCTGGTTCCACACAAAACAATCGAGTTTCAATTAACCGCACAAAAAGTGTGGCATGTGTCCCTGCCGCTCTCGGGGCTAACCACGAAATTAAGTGGCTAACAGTATTTTGTGGCCACAAAACATTTCACACCACGAAGGGGCAAAAAATAGATATAATAGAGAACCGGGCCCATATCCTTTTCTGTGTCCGCCGCACCCAACCGAATATCCCCCAACAGACACATAAGTAGGGGTGCGTTTTTCACGGTGTGAGCTCCGTTCCCTTCCGGACTTTTGTTAGCATTTTAGCAGTTCATTTATGCGGTTCTCGGTAAAAGGACTGGGAGTGGGAAAGGATATGGGACATGTGACCGGAAAAGCCCTTTTAGCAGCCCAAAATGGTAACCAAAGTGCTTGAATGCTTGTTAATTTGGGCAGTGTTTTGGCCAGTATTTAGGCATTGACACCGAATTTGTAAATTAATTAGGTTAACCTTAATGTTGCCATTTATATTACATACATTATTAGGGACTTGTATTTAATTGTTCTTTTATAATGACAGAACATATATAAAACTGATGGTTTAGGTATTTATGTATATTCAAAGGTCAATATTATACCTCGAACAATAATATAAATCATATAATATAATCATATAATATAATTTTCTTCATATAGAAAAAGTACATCACAATTTGTAATATTGAAAAATATCGATTTAAAAGTAAAAGTATCGGTTTATAAATATGTATTGATGCGTACGATTTTCAAAATTTGTCTATTAAATAGACTGTTAATTGCTAAGCTTTATTTTTTATAAAATCAAACCCGAACTTTATAAATACAAATAAAATACATATCTCAAAATATATTCAAATATGTCGGAAAAAGTTCAATTGCTCTTTTAATTTTCTGATATTTTTTGTGACGACTTTATGGTCTACTTATTAAGGTCATTAAGCTCAAAATAAAAAAATAATAATAAATTAAAATCTCTCCTGAATGAACATTATTTTTTTGCGCAGGCAAATATCAACTTAAACTTTAAATGTTTTAATTTAAAATAAAACCTATTTTGTTTGCAGTGCCTTCATTTGTATGTACATTAATAAGAGATACCGTAGTTGTCGGGTTCATCTTCTTACCCGCTGCTCGATTGCAGTTAAAACCCCTTCGCCTTCGTTTTCCCCGCTCCTCTGATCTCCTTATCCCGTGGCCGTATTTTTCAGGCGACTTTCGTGTTGTGTATGTGTGTATGCGTATGAATTATACGCTGCACACTTTTTAACCCTTGGCATATTTTACAAGCTGCTTTACTTGCCTCCCACTTATGCTGGTGCTCGCCAATAAACATACAAACGCACTTACCCAGCGCTCGTGTATGCATGTCATGGGTGTGTGTTTGTAGGTTTTCCTCTTTCTTTTTTTTCCAGCTTGTTTGTCGTGGCCTCAAGTGCGCCGAGCGAGTTCATAAATTTGCCCACTGGGGCGTATGAGTAATGTGCCAAAGGAGCTGCGCTTTCTTCGTGTAAAAGTGTGGGGAAACTTCGCAAAGAGAGTTATGAAAAACAAGAAGAAGAAACAAAAAATGCATCGAAAAGACACACCCAACATATGCTAGCCTCGCTTTAATTTCTTTCCTTTGCCTAGGACACATTTGAAGCTTTTAAAACAATGCGTTTCCTTTTTCGTTGTTGTTTCTCTCTCTCCATTACGATAATTGCACAATCTGTGGCCCGGTCTTGGGCCAGTTTTCCTTTAGTTGCTCACATCCGGTCAACTGTCGGCGTTTATAATAATTGCAGTTCGTTTGCATGCCCGGGAAAATGCAGTTCCCTTCATCTTGGCTGTTGTTGCCTGTCGCCGCCTCTCATGCGGCAACAGCAACTGTCGCCGTTGCTGTCACTCGATGTCGCAGCGCATTAGAATATGTTGCATGCCCCGTCCCCCTGTCCCCGTTCTCTCTTCTACGCCATGCATGCATATTGCAGTTGCAGTTGCATATGCAATATGCAGGCGCGGGCAAATTTTTATCTTATGACAGCTGCTGCCACCGCTGCTGTTGTTGCGATACCCTTGCTGAGCGGGTACTTAAGTTATGACTTGCACATGGGCATAGTAACACATACATAGGTGTCTTATTATGGGTATGATATGTGAGTCTGTAATAACTTTATAGTGCCTTAAATCTCTGTTGATATTTATATACAATTTACTTTGATTTATTATAGGAAACCTAAAAATTATCCTTAATTTGATAAAAATAGGCAATAAATAATTTGTAGATTTAAACTTGAAATTTTTAAACTATTTATAAGCCTAAAGATAACAGATTTCCTTGGTATTTTGTAATATTTTAAAAACAAGTTTTGTTACTAGCTGATTAATTAACTTATTTATTTGCAACTTACTATCGATATAAAAACAAAAGTTAACTAATAAATTAATGCAATAGCAATATTTGATGTATTTATTTATTTTGTAAAAAGAAATTGAATTATTAATACCACCGTTTTAATATAAATAAATTTCATATAGAGTAGGAGCTACATTTATACGTTTTTTAGTTTTATTAATTTACATTTCAAATTACTGTGCTATTTAAAATAATAATTTTACCTAGTTTAAATTAGGTATAAAAGAAAATATCGGTGTATCAATACTGTATCGATTTTTGACGCACAATTCGACATATCAATCGATATTTAAACGTTGAAATAAATATATATATATATATTTTTAAATATATAGGAAGACAAATAAATTAAATATGTTTTTTTTAAAATATTTTTTTCGATAATAAAGATTTTTTAAATTGAATTCACGCCGATATATATTTAATAATTAATTAAAGAAAGGTGTACGACAATTTTCAGATAAAATTAGGCGCAATATTTTAGTTGATATATAACCGCTAATATATATATCTTTCCGTCTGATATATTTCTCTAGTCTGAGATATATCATATCATATCATTCCTGACCTATGCCAAAATCATATCAATTTCTCGTTTCAATTGCAATAATACTTTATAAAACTTTAGTTGCTAAATCTCGCTTGCTTTTCAATATAGGTAACACTTAAATAAGTCAAAAATTGAGCGGTAATCACTTATAAATTTTAGTTTTTTATATTTCAGAGCATTCACAGACTCGTGGAGTGCCATTGTCGCTTTTGATTCAGTTGCAGTTGCTGCTCGCAAAAAATATGTTGCTGTCGCGTTGGGTGTTGTTGCCCTGCCACATTTGTGTGTGTGTGTGAGTGAGTGTATGTGAGCTGCCCTTAGCTGCTGCTCCTGGCTGAGACACACACAGTGGCACTCACGAGTGCACTCATCGCTGCAAGAAGGAAAGGCGCCCGAAAACAAATGTCAGCTGTAAAAATCATAAATTTAATGCAAAATGCAAAAACGCTTTACGCTTCGTTGCGCTTTTACTCTCTGACAGGTGACCCTTGCACCCCCGTCCAACCCATTGCATAGCATCCCGCCCTGTAGCGACCTCTAACCTCTTGCAGCTGAAATATGATGTATGCGGAGCTGTGCAAGGATAATGCTGCAATGCTGCTTCCTAGATGCCCTGCCAGGAAGGAAGGAATATTGTCTAAAGATCTCTAATGGCATCAGACTAAGCTATAGTTATAATAAACACAATATAAATTTTAATCGGAAGATAACCCAATCCCAAAACGTAGAAAATCAATAAAAAAAAGCTGAAATAACTTTAAAGATAAAGCCAAACAATGATGTCACGCCTTCTTGTCTTTGGTCATTAATGTGGGCTGATTGTGTTGAGGACTGAGCGGTAATACGACAGTCTTTTGACACTAAAAGCATTTTTCCGTTCAACCAAAATAAAAAAAACCCAACTCGTTGTTTACATTTCGCCTTGAGCTTTCATTTAAGGCTAACAAAAAAATATTTCAGCAAATGACAAACATATCAAACTAATTGCGGATTCATGCAAATGAGCAACGAAAAAAAGCGGAGAAGAAATAAAGAATTCGAAATGATGAAAATTAATTGCCAATATTAACGCGTTTTAACACAAAAAGTATGTTAGATATTGTATAAGCGATAACCGGCAGCCACATCAGACACAATAACAATAAAGTAGCATTCAAGTAAATGTTTATCATTTCTTGTCCCCCTTATTTATTTTTATTTGTTTTGTCGTGGCTCTCTCAAATTTGTTATTAATTAACAATCATTAATTATCATCAAAGTGACTCGGAAGAATATTGAAACTTAACGATGCCTGCCTTTTGTGGCTTGTGTTTAATTTATAACCCATTAATATGCAGCAATTTATTTCGACTTGTGCCAAAAGATCGAGTGAAATTTATTTGTGTATTTAGTATTCGAATTGAAAAATATTCTAAATTAAGTTAATTTACATTTTAGTACCCACGCATCCATTGGGAATATATTGTTTTTTATATAAAGAAACTTTGTAAGCGGCAGTAAAAATTAGAAAGAAAGGTTATTATTAAAAATAAATAAATATATATATATATATATATATATATATATATAAATATATATCACAAACTTTTTAATTTTATCGACTATTTAAAGTTAATAATTGTATTTTTAATTTATATAATTTTTAATAAGTTATGTCATCATAAAATGCATGCAAAATGATCAAGGTGAAAGATTCTAATGTATCGCACGAGCTCTTGAATTTTAAAAGATCTTAGGATGCTTTTTAGGAAAGCAAAAGGATCTGATATTAAATGTGCTTATTTTTATAGTTTACAAATACTTTTCTCAACTTAATTGAAGCTTTTCTTTTACATAAATCACTCCACATAGCACACCCATAAAAGGCGATCGATTGAAGGATTTCTGGTGAGCTAAATAAGTCATTCAAGAGGCAAAAATTGCACTGTAATTGCTTGTGGAAACCCGTTTCGTTTATAGACTATATAATTTGATTACCCTAATGAAATGTTAAAAGTTTTGCAGTGATCAGTGATGATCTGATCGTCGGTAGTTTCTGCCATTTACTACGTGACTCCATCTCCATCCGGGATACGGCATATGCGGCATATGTGGCATATAAATATATAATTTATATTGTGTCGGCACATTGCTGTTGATGGAGCCACTGACGCGCGATGCCACCCAGGAACCCCCTCGGATCTCCGCCAGCGAACCTCGAACCCTGGAATGGATCCCCGAGAGCGCTGAGAGATCGCAGAGCCGATGTTAATGGGCGTGTCAACTAAATTATGAGTTTCGCACACGAGAACGGGAGGCGGCAACAGGACCAGATCCCAGATCCCATCCCAGCTGGCGTAAGTATATGGCGAGCGGTGGAAAATGCTTAAGTAAATTACAGTGCGTGCAAATGTGCTTGTGAACATGGAATTATAATTTAGCCCCGAACCGAGCCAGCCGCTCCAATTTACAATTAGCCAATGTTGGGTCGCTCGGGCCCCGCTGATGAAGGGTTTTTAATAAATTCAGCTCGGTACTTGCATGGAAAGGGAGATGGATGCAAGAAATAATGATAAAAATTAACAACCAGAAAGCGGTTTTCATCTTAAGTGCAGTTTACGCTTGATTATTATGTTTGCGGGACGAGTTTCCGGGTGGTTAACTGCACAGCCCAGCTTCGGTGGTGCCAAAGCCAAAGTCCATTGCAAATATTGCAAACAAAATGAGTTAATTTTCGTGGCCACTGGCCAGGCTAAGCAGAAAAGCCAACATGCTCCATGCTGCCATTTCGGAAAACCACCGAAAACCACAAACTGATGTATTCCATTTTTGGGGCGCAATCAATTGTTTTTGGCCTCCAGTGATATGTCAAACATTTGCGGTTTCGGGATTGGATTGCTGCATGTTTTTGGTAAATCAAACTTCATGCATACATGGAGTAACTGAGCTGCCCCGCAGGTATTTGTTTTAACTGGAGTTTCAATCAAACAGATGTTGGCCTCTAAGCTATGGAATATCAAAACTATGCGCGGGGTTATCAAGCGGAAAAAATAAACAACTTTGCTTCCCAGTTTGATCTTGAAATAATTTAGAATTTTCCAGGAATTGCTCAAATACGTTTAAATTGAGTTTACTGTGGAAACGTTTACATTTAATTACATTCATAAATTAACGCGTAAAGTCACCGCACTTGAAGCACTTGCATTCGGTTGGCTCCCGAAGACGTATGTCCATGCTGCCCATTTCCGGTGAAGTGAGACGAGTGCCATCCGGATCGTAGCAATGGGTCAAAGTGATGACCTTCTCCTTGAGAAAGCTTTCGCGACAGCAGTAGCATTCCTTGAGAAAAGATTATATAAGGTTCTATGATATTTCCAGAGCCTCTGACTTACTACTCACCTTTAAAAAACCCGTTGGAGTTATCACCGAAGGCTGCACTTGACTGTTGCACAGTCCCTCGCACTTGTTCACTATGACATCGGCATTGCAGGTCCTCTGCATCCTTCCCAGCTCATCGAACTCCTCTTTAATCAGATGGATCTCCGACTTGAGAGTCTCGCAGTTCTCGTCTCCGGTGCCCTGGCTGTAGCGCAAGGCCCTCAGGCATTGGGGCATTAGCACTGCGGCGACGAAGAGGAGCTCCTGGACATGCATTCTGGCCCACACCCAGCTCCAAGTTCAACTGTTTTCCTACGACGAATCCGGTCCTGCTTTTATACAGGACTCAATCCCGGCTTGGTGATATATGTCAATGACTGGCTGATGGAATGTTTGTGTCCTGCCCAGCGGGTGTGGTTTCTGACGGTTGAATTGCGGTAGGACCAAGGGCTTTTTTCTCCATTAGGCAGCTCTGTTAATTGGTGATTAAATCCAACGACAGGACCGCAAGTTGTGAGTGTATGTTGGTTATGAGGAAAACATGAAGGATATTGAGTTTTAATGGAGCAAGTTAAAAAAATAATGTAAGGTTCATATATTTATATTTTAATTGGATGCATATTTCAACAAGAAATATTTATAGTAATAATATTTATCGCTAAAATGGCATATTTCCTAATTGATCATTTCGAAAAAGGGGGGAAAAGCACATTCAACCTTAATCAGAAGACAATCCATTATATCCGGGACTTTCCCGCTGTCTTTTCCAGGAAACTAAACTAAGCAAACAAAAAATGAAATCGCAATCTGTCTGAAGCTCTCCACCTCTTTTTGGGTCTATTGGGCCCTTCCTCCCCCCTGTTGGCTTTGGCATCGGCATCCTCTTTGTCTCGCCCAATTTCCCAGCAGCCACATTCTCCTCCACTCTCCTCTCCTCTCAACATTTACTGGTATCTGTGGACCTGCCTTTGCCACCACTCACTCCCTCTGTGGGCCATGGTCGATGGCTGCGCTTTAGAATAATCGACGCAAACGCAAAAAGTCTCAATGGCGCAGTAAATTATGTTTTATTATGCAATAAAGTCAACCATAAAAACGCTGCAATAAATTAAATTAACTACTAAAAATGCTGATTTTATTTTTACCCTCCGTTTGCAAAATTGTTGTTCAGTCAGTCCCGTCTCCATATACCATATATATGCGAGTGAGTATTTGAATACATAAACAAGGATGTACGTTTGTATGTCTATATATATCTCCTGTATTGGGCCAAAAGTTCTGTTCAGCTATTTGGCCATCAGCCTGGATTTTTGTGTGCTTTTAGTGAAATGTTGCTTTCAAGTTGGAAAAGTCTAAAGTTGGGCATATGTAGATTAAGTGCTTTTGAAAACATATTTTTAGCAAAGAAAATTGTAGCTTAATAATTAAAACATCTAAATGGTCTTTGAAATATTATCTTAAATAATTTATTATGAAATTTGTATATAATTTAGGTAATTTTTAGAACCACTTCTTTGTAGTTTGGCGCATAGAATCTTAGAGAATTTCAGTAATTAAGACAACTTCTTCTTCTAATAATAAATATCTTCTACCAACTAACCACTCATTATTTTCAAATTAGTAGCTTTTCGTTAGATCCTTGAACATCAAAGGGGAAGCAAGGTATAAAAAAGAAATCCTCATGCAGCCCGCTGCACATGAATGAAATGCAAAGAGACACCGGGCCTGGGCGACAGTAAAAACAAAAGCGCAATGTTTTATACAAATAAATATGACACATAAATACCAGCTAACAACAATGGTTTTGCCTGAGAGTATCTGCCAAAAAAATAAACAATAATAAAAAGAGCTCCAACAAAAAATCTGAAAAGCGAAACGAAAACAAAATACAAAAAATACGAAAAAAATTGCAAACATCGTAACAACAAAGCCAGCCGACCAAGCGACAGGGACCGACAGTTAATTCCGCGAAAGAGGAAATTACAATTCATGCCCTTTGGCGGGACTCCATGATTATCAGATCGAATTAGTGTCTGACTGAGCTTCCCCAGTGCTCCGCGTCCTGTCCATGTCCTGCGGCCACATACGCTACACTTTTTTATTGCTGCCCTCGACCGAACCATTTGAATGAACTTGGACCCGCGTCTGCCGATGTGGATGTGGCTTCGGCTGTGCCTGCTCCTTTGTCTTCTTCCTTTTAACAACAACAAAATATAAAAAAACAACAGTTATGGGCGTGAGTGTGTGTGCCCCGGTCCGGCCTTGTCCCGGAACCTGTCATGACCAGAAAGATGCCCTCAATTGTTCGGTCGCTGGGTGTTCATTTCGCTGTATCCTCTCCGAAAAAAAAATCACTGAAAATATAATTATATATTGAATCCTGACAGATTAACTTTCAACGAATAACTCAATCATTTGTATACTTTTTTGTATATGGTATTTTTTTAATGTTTTTGAAAATGTTCAAGGATTTGTATTAACTTTTGTTATTTATTTAGTGTTCTGTTAAAGTTCTATTTGACATTAAAATATTGCAAATAATTTAAATTAGAAAGACAGTTATATTTGTTACCTAAAAATACAGGTTTGTTACAGAATTTAACAGATTTTCTTAGCAAATAATAAAGGAATTACAAAATATCTCCAAGAACATTAAGATCTTTTACAGAAAGATATATTTATTTATGGTTCTGCAAAATTTTGTTTGTGCCATTTTGAGCTTACCAATAATATTAACTAGAAAGGAAGCTAAAATCGCTATCTAATTATAAAAATTTTATTTAACAGATTTTTCTTAGCAAATTATAAAGGAATTAAAAATATCTCTAAGAACATTAAGGTCTTGTACCCAAAGAGTAAACTAATATTTTCAATTCTGTGGCAATTTCGTAATTAAATTAATTTAAACTATTAAAAGCCCCTTCTGCCTCTTAAATGTATACTTTAGCAGCTTGCAAAAAATTAAATAAGTACAATACAAGAAGTTTAAGTATTAAATATTATTTCAGCTAGTACCAAAATATTAAATAAAAAATCCATTTAACTCTTTTTCAACACGATTAATCACATGTTGTCAGATGCTAAATTTTCCAACAAATTTCAACAATCTGATATTTTTTCCTAATTGAATTTTAATGCTGCTCCCTCCACTGACATGTTGCCACTTAATTGATTTAGAATTAATATCCGCTGTCTGTGTCCGTAGAAACAACCTTAAAAGTAACAATCATCAGACGCATTTATTGTATTAAAAAAAAGAATGAAGTGAGTGCCTGGGGGACTGGCCAGGGCAGACTCTTACTTAGCCAAATGGCTGGCTGTTGACTCATTATGGTAAAGACATGTGTTAATTTATGTAACTTTCCCGAACTGCCACGGTGGGGTTCATTAATCATTTTTCGTTCGTTTCGAGACTTTCAAGTTGGCCCCATGTCTCGGGGATCGCTGCCTACTCTTTTATGTTATTTTTAGTTAATTGTTTGTGCTGTAAAATGTTTATGCGTTTTTGGCCAACAGCTCGGATTCGGCTTCGGCCCCCTTTGCCCTCTTTGACTAATGTGTGCCGCGTGTTCACGTTTTTGTCTCAATGATTTATTGATGTCCGCTGGACAAAGTCATTTTACTTTGAAAGCGGTTTCGTGTGTCTGCAAAACATATCAATCATATTGGAAATTCATTTTGATAGCCACATAAAGTTTATGATATAAAAAAATACGGAGGAAAAATAATAAAACAAAGCCAAGATAAAGTATTGCAACATGAATTGTTTTCAAAAATTAATTATTTTTTTGGAAATATCATGGAAATTAATCATTATGGAAAATTTGTAGCAAAGAGAGGTAGATTTAAGAACAGAAACTGATTTTTATTACAACTTAATTAGAAATAAAGTTAAAAAGCTGTGATTAATAAGAGTTACTAGGATTCAACTAAGTTCCCGATGCATTAATGTATAAAAATATTATTATTCTTATACTAAATTCTTATACTAATTTTTTAAATTATAAATTATTTATTCTTGAAAATTATTTAAAAGAAGTTATGTTCATTTAAATATGACATTCAAATGTCAAAAGGTTTAGTTTTCTAGTTGTTTTCCTTTGAGATTTATTCATTAATTCTTGGCAGATTTTCAAAGAGGTAAAATTTTAATTACCACCAAATATTAAGTCACGTATTTGGCTAACATTTGTTAAAAATGTTAAGCATGAATTAGTATTATTACAAAATATAATTTGATAATTTATGAAACATTATACAAATTTCTAAAAGGAATAAAGATCCTTTGGGATATAATTTTTCTTTTTTTGCTAGTCTTTTTTAGTGGAGAGTTCGCTTTAAATTGTTTTACTGATTATTACTTCTTCTTAATTAGCTTATGTTTGTTCTCTTTAATCAGCGAAATATTTAAACTATTGAATTACATTGACATTATAGACTCTCATCCACCGCAGTGCCTTAAGAGATTTTATTAGAAAAGATTGTTTTAGGAGCTATTCCTGTAGCGAAAGTTAGTAAGTCGCGACATTGCCCGTTAGCCACATCCAAGTTGCAGGCTGCCTAATTACGGTGCGTGTGTGCTCGGGTGCTAGCTGGGCCAACATTCAATCTCCATTCCCCCGTCCGGGGGCCAGAAACAAAACCCATAATCAGCATTAAGGGGCGCAGAGCCTATTATTAAGATGATTACAATTTCGGATAAGCGAGGGCAGCCCGAACTTTGGTGCGGTAACACCCGGGAGATCAGCGTGGAAAGTGAGGATCATTTTGCACGATTTACGAGCGTATATATATATAGGTATATGTATAGGTACATATATGGCCGAGAACCCGGGGCTAGAGCCACGGATAATGGTTACCAACAATGACGATGAGTGGATGGTGGCTTCTACAACATCCATCAATCGTGATGTACAACTGACAGTTTGGGGCGTTGCGGGCTCTCAATTTTCACGGTCAGCTCGATGGCAAAAATAAAGAGAAAAATTCCATTTACCCGTCAACCCAATTTGCCGATCATTAATCATCAAATACATATATATACACTATGGTTAGTTGCAGCTAATTAGACTGGTTAAATGTAGCATTGACCCAACGGGTAAAGCCGTAGATTGCGCATAAATTAATATAGGAGCTAGCAAATTTAATTAGCCATAAATCAATGAGTTTATTAAACAGTAGCCGGCAGCCAATCATGCCAAATCGTTTTCCACCAATAAACTGCCGCAAATTGGCTAATACCAAATGGCGTTATGTGTCGACCCACAAGCCGCCGCCTGCCTCGGCTATCTCGCAACCGCCCACAAGTCTCGCCACGCACATTAAAAATCAGTTAAATTCAGAGACCCGCAGACACACACACTCTCGGCCCAGAAATGTTCATAAACAATTTCCATGGCAAAAACTCGGTACGAGTACGGAACGGAGACCTCTCACTGTGCCGGCTGTCGAGCGACGCAGCTGGATTTGAACTGGTTATTCGACCGGACGGGACTTCTGTGTGCTCTGCGGCCCGATGTGCCACCAAAAGCCATTTGGCACATACATTTCAAACATTTATGGTTATTATAAAGCATTTAACATTATTATGGATGCCATGGGGCATCTGTTACAATCTGACTGCCGCCCGGCAGTGGCAAAGGCAACGCCGGTTAGCCCATAGTCGGCTTAAATAATCACTCTGTGGTGTAATTAGTAAAATATTTATTGATATTTTCAAAATGTGTGCTGTGTGTGAGTGTGTAAAAATAAGCATTGCAATTGGCCAAATGGTGTACGGCGATTTAACGCAACTGGATTCTTGTGTGCAGTGCATTCCATGCAATTAATTTACAAGATTTTATAACAACAAATAAATAGTTGTACATATTACTATGAATTTTATATGACTACTTTTGTATTTATTACTAAGAGAACATTTTTTTTATTTGGTCTGATTAAAATAGGGTTTTAATTTGTTAAAAAATAATGCTGTTTATATACTTCAGAATGAAATTTACACATTTTGGACTATGATCTTTATATTTCTTGTATTTTTATATGCAGTGCAATCGATTTGGAAATATATATATAATCACAGATATATTTATTTCTTTATTATTATTTATTAGTTATTTATTTATTACTTATTTTATTGCAAAATTAAAAGGAATCTATTGATGTTAATTTCTTAATACTCTCAGCAATCTCTGATTTACAAAACCCACAATAATCGCTTAATTTCTTAGAATAATTTATACCCCATTTTGTGCTTATTAGACCTGGCACAATCTCCTACCGAATCAGTCTAATTTATGTTTCCTAACAAACAAAAAACCAAAATAAAAAACCGAAATACTCAAGAAACGAGCAGAAACTTGACAAATAAGTTACGCTTAATTTTCTGGCAAGCGTTTAAAAAACCGAAACACGCAACAAGGCAGCCGCGCAGCCACCTAAAGCAAAAGCCATTAAAAGCGACGCGACACTTTTGATAACGAAAAATTCAAAGCTCGGGCCAGAGCCCAAAATCGAAGCAAGTTCAACTTGAGAAACTCAGGCTGTATAGCTATATAGCTACACATACTATACCGAATCAGCGGCGGGCCATAAACATTGAATTTTACGACGCTGTGTGGTCTCATTTGACATATTGTGGGCTTTACGATTCCAAAATTAATGACACCATATAGCCCAAGTCAGGTAACGGGCATTGGATCGGATTGGGGGCGCCCGCGCCCTCCACTCGGATTTTACTTGGCTGGTGCCATACCGGTTTTTGGATATATATATATATATATATATATAGACAGCCTCATCAGTTAATAAGACACATACCCATTTTTATGGCATTAAACGACGACAAGTGAAACATAAAATATATATTTACTTTATTTTTATGCGCGGTTGGTCCGCATTTTAAAGCTCAAAACTCACTTGACAAAGCAATTTGCAATGCAAATTGATCAACGCGTTTGGTTAGTTTTTTGGTTTTCTAAAAAACTCATTTCGTTTTGCGTTGTTGGCTTGATTTCATTTCAAATAAATCGTAATCAACTTAATTTACGATCTGAGGCAACAGCGATTTCACGTTCCCTTTATGTTCAGCTTAATTACTTTCAATTTAATCTTGTCGCAGCAACTTGACCGTGGAATTTATGAATTAATTGCATTTGGTGGCATGTAAAATTATCAATTTAAGCTAATTAAGCTTCAAGTTGTATTGTTTGAGAGGCGCGATTTGGGGAAATTAAAATACAAAAGGAATCCTGTAAAGCTGCAATAAATAATATCAAATATGGATAACTTAATTTTATTTGATTTAATTAATTTATTTACTTTTTTTCCATGTGGTTTGAGCTATGCTTGTATTAATGGCATTATCAATTGGGGAAGTTGTTATTAATTTAATCTTAAGAGCTTACATTTTATTTTTTTGAGTACTAGAAATCTATAATTTAAATAATATTTCAGTTAAATGTAGTTAATTTAGTTTAGTTTACATTCAGTTGTTTTTCTGGCAATTTTCTAAGGGTGAGGTGATTCTTTAAATTAAGTTTAAAGCTTGCATGTTTCTTATATATTTTTATTCATTCCGTAAACTGTTTCATATTCGAACCGTACAAAGTAATATAGTTAAATATAATTAAACCTGTCTTTTATTATATTTATAATACAGTTAAATATATATATGTGGTAGTATAAGCCGGAATAAATTAACTAAATTTCTGCATAATAAAATATAGGAGTGTTAAGAATTAACGAGACGAAAGGTCTAATTAAAATTATTTCGTCTGAAATTAATATTTACAATGTAAAACATATTATTCACTTTTATTGTATATTTGTTGAATTTCTAAAAAACATAATTATTATTTTGCAAATTATTGGCAATATTTAATTTTTTATTAATATATCAGGAAACTCTAAATGACTGTCGTAATACCTAGAAAAATATTTCAGATAAATTAAATTCATTAAATAAAAACTACCTTTTATTTTGAAACTAAATGTTAAATTTTCCATTATTTAAAATGCTTCTGCTTATCAAATCATAAACCATAGTTTGCTTATTTATGTCGCTGTTTTATGTTAGTAAAAACTGTCTCAAAAAACATCTATATTACCAATTTCAAAATGCGAGGGACAACTTTCGAGCATTAATCATTATTTGCAGTCAGAAACAAGAAAATCCAGCAACAAAAAACCTTAATAAATATAAGTAATAGCTGCTGCAATTTTCGCACTATATCTTTTTTTTTTGCTATATAATGTGGAAAGTGCGTGCCGCACAAACACATTGAACGTATAAAAATAATAAATTACTTGGAAGCGGCAGGAGGAGGAGGAAGATCCGGGTCGGGCTGGGTCGAGAAGGGATTTCTGTGGAGCGTTTATTATGCGCACAATAAACGCGGCGGGCGCAGCGGCGACATAAATTAAATTTATGATGCTTATAAATATTCCACAGTCATTTGTAATACAGCAACAAACGAGGGCAACAGGATAACGCAAGGATGTGCCGAGCCTGTCTGTTAAACAAATTGTAGCCAGCCCGGCAGAGGGGAAGCAACAAACACACACGAACACGAACACACACACATGAGAGCTAGGGAGATATATATTTTTGATTTATCGGTTGGCGAGAATGAATAAAGGACTTCCCAGCTCCAAAGTTCCAATTGCCACCACTAAAAGTGAAAAGAAATCGTCCATAAAAAATCCTCTATGCGAACACAAAATATATGCATGCATGAATTGATGATAAAAGTTTTTCAGGCACCTGAAATATCAAACCAATGGATTCTGGTAAATTTATGGATAAGCTACATGAGCAAGATTTATAATGTCGACATTTATGAAATATTTGTGCATTTTTCTGTAGTCCTTTGGCATATTGTCGATCTCTGACAGAAATTACTGTCGAATTGGGTTTTTTATTCACAGTTTACGAGATTATGGCTTAGGTTTTGTTTGAATTATGAAATTGGATTACAAATGCAGAGTAAATATATATTTATCAATTTTTAAGGAGATAATAATGGTTTATTTTATAATAGGGTTCACATAAAGTAGTTGCTGAAAGAAATAGGAAAGGAAACTCATATAAAATGGCAAATATTCAAGAATAATTATTATTATGAACTCAAAGTCACTTTTTCACTTTAGAAAATATTTGCCTGATTTATTTTGGTATAACAACAAAAGGATATTTGGTATGGGGCCATTTCAAGTAGGATTAACAGTGATAATTATTTTTTGTGTAACAATTTAGTGATATCCGTGTCCGTGATCGAAGCCGTGTTCGTGTCCGTGTCCGTGCTCGTGCCCATGGCCGTGGCTGTGTCCATGTCCGTGCTCCTGCTTCAGGGAGTAGCTGTGGGAGCTGCTGCCGTGGTCATGACCGTGTCCATGGCCATGATCATGGCCGTGGCTGTAGTCATGACCGGAGGAAGCGGAGTGCTCCTCAAACTCGACATGGCCGCCCTCATAGCCGCTGTGTCCGTGTCCGTGTCCGTGTCCATGACCGTGCTCGGCCTGGTGGTGATCGTAAAGCTTCTCGCGGTGGACGTGGGCCTCGAAGCCCTTGTGCTTGTCGGCGGTGTAGTGGACAGTGCGCTTGTGACCATCGGCGTCGATCAACTCATAGTGTCCGGTAACCTTATGGCCGTGCCTTGATTCGCTCTGGGTCTTCACATCCCCGGTCTTGTGATCCTTGACGCCGTAGTTGAAATCGTATTCGGCATGGGAGTCATGTCCGTCATCATGTCCGTGACCGTGACCGTGACCGTGACCGTGATGATCGTGACCATGATGCTCCTCGTGATGGTCATCGTGGGATGTTAGGTGGACGGAGGCGTGGCTGGTGGCCCCGCCATGACCATGATGGTCGTGACCGTGGAAGGGAGCTGCCCGAATGGCCACAATGGCCAACAGGGCGAAGGCTAGGACGAACTGAAGCGAAATCGAGCTGTTTAAGCCTCTCTGTTGGATTAGTATCCTTTGGCCGGTACTCACCTTTTGGGCCATGGTACCTTTGCTTGGCTATGAGCTGATCTTGGCTGGACTACTGTTGTGTGATCACTGAACCGAAGTGAACTGTACCAAACTGAAGCTAGGGCGGTCTTTTTATAGTAAAAAAGTCTGCGGAACTTTCAAAAAGTCGGCCAAATCGGTATTTAGTTACGCCCTAATTTGCAGTTCAAGTTCAGGCTAGTTCAGGCCGTACTTTCGCCGCCGAGAGGTGCAATTATATATCTGGCAGACATTTAACCCTTTTATTTTTAGCTGTTTTGGGAAATCGCAGAAAGCAACCGCAGTAAGGCAAAAGAACGGCAGTGCAGTAATTCATTGTAAAATTTACTGTCGCAACAATTGCCAATTTAAAGTGGCATTGTTTATGCATCGCATCGCCGTCGATGTCGGGCATTATAATCCCCCATGCCTGAGACGCGGATTGGGATTGGGATTGGGATTCGAATTGGAATCGGGATATGTGTGGGGATGGGATCAGACCAAGAAACAAACGAGCCCAGAGATTTATATGCCGGACAAACGTCGTTGAGTCGTTGACGTCAATCAGTCCTGACAAAAAGTCATCAGAATTGCAGTTTGCAGTTCTCCTTTGCCCCTGCATCATTTTGGCCAGATCAGGCCATGATCCCCTCAACCGGCTTCCTCCTCCTTGTCATTCTTCTGGGGCTTCTGTCCTGTCCCGCCTGTCAGTAGTCAATCGGCTACCGTCTGTCAATGTCGTGTCGCCTTCATCAAAGGCCACGTTCGAGTTGACAATGGGGATATGGGTTCTGTTCCGAAACCCGACAAGGATAAGGATTTTCGAAAGTGCCTGGACTTCAAGGCAGATCAGGGAGGAGTTGGGGCAACGATTTGCATTTGATGCGTAAATTAGCTGGGAATGTTATAATTGGATGAGAAGGTTTGAAAGGCATTCGAAGGGATAGAATTAAATGTGATGTGAAGTTTGTAATATTTGTTTTTAATATAAAGTAAGCTTTATAAGCTAAGAAGATATCAATAAAATAAAAAAATTAAACTAGTCTTGAGGAAAGTAAGATTAAGATAATAATGGAAAGGCTTCAACTTTATGTTCTTTATAAACAATCAACATTATTTTATTATAGAATTTATACATTCCTTTGCTGAGCTTTTAAAAGATTAAATCTTTAATCACACAAAATCGAAATAAATAATAAGGCAAAGCTGTTTAAATTTCAAACTAGATCCAAGACTTTTCAATGCTTTTTTTTGAGGTACATATATCAAAAGCAAAACTTAATTGATTCTTATTATGGAAGTCGGGGTTTATGCATTTATAAGTCGGGCATCCTTTGAGCTCGATGACATCCCCCGTTTCATCAACGAAATTGCCCTTTTGGCATTGGTATGTCCATGCGGCTGACAGGCAATGTTGCTGCTATTTTGCTGCTGCTGTTGCATGTTGCTGTTGCTGCAAGTTGTCAGTTAAAGGGGCAAACGAAAGGCAACGCAACCATCGCTGTTTGGTTCGCCGGCTTCGTTGTCAGTGTCACTGGCTGGCTGCGTTTTGTGGGCACATTTCGGCTGCTTGATTACTCATGTCAATCAGGCTTCCAAACAGCGACGACATGCTGTCAATCTTTGTGTCATGGCCGCTAAAGTTCGTTGTTGGTAGCAGGAGCTGGAGTCGTACAACAAGTACGCTTGATTGCCGGGCCCAAAAGGCCGGGCAAAAAAAAAAATGCGGCAAGTAAGGGAAAAACCGATGATGCCACAAAGGTGACCAGTGCCGCTGGCTGGGTAAATGGCAGTGACAGTGACTGTGGCTCGCAGTGGCAGTGGCAGGGCCAGTACTTGATGTAGCTGCCGTTGCCATTCGATTGATGTGCATTGTATGTAAATTGGGCGGTCGATTTCGCATTTGATGCCCTGTCAAGGGATAATCAACAGCAGGAGCAAAAGCAGGAGCAGGAGCAGGAGCGGGGAGCAGATCAACAACCGCAGTGAAACAGCGAAGGGACAACTCCAGCATGGACTTCAACTCATTATACGAACGCATACGAAATTGTTTCCACCGGACCATCGAATCGAACGCATCGCATGCCGTAACGAGCTTAAGGAATACGATCAAAGTACCTCGATTATTTTACCCCCAGGCACCATCTCGACCATAAATATCCTTGGCTGACATCCTGCCGAAAATTGAAAACGACAATGTTGAAGGCTTGTTGACATATATTCATTGGACAGGACCCCATCAACTGTCACTGTCGAGGGAAACGCTAACTGCAACGAGACAACATCGGACCAGGTATTCTGCGGTTGGAAAGAGGTTTTTTTGATGAAGGAAGCCTGGAAAAAACTTTAAATGAATGTTTTTATATTCCACCGCATATATTTTACTATAAATATAGGGCTATCAATATAATAGGTAAAAGTCAAGTAAGCTTCGCTTTGGCATATGTTTCAGTTCATGAAAAAAGAAGTTTGCTTTTGTATATAAACAATTATTTTCCTTTATTTGATTTGCCCTAAAAATATCATTTTTTATATCGATTTACAAGGGCTCTAGTCATCTCTTTTTTATCCGATGTTGGCAATAAAATATTACCAAGACCATATGGACGCAAAAAAATGCGTTAAGACAATCTAAAGCAATGGCAATTGTGAAGAAACTGGTCTCTGGCCATAAAGTAAGCTGTAATCGGTAATTGCGGTAAATAAAGTGAGTGGCCAGCACAGAAAAAATTAACCAGCTAATATTTAACTTTCTTTTCACACAAATAGTTAAAATAAGAAACTAAATACTTTAGAAAATCAATACTTTAAGTTTATGTTATAAGAAGATTTTCCACACATTCCAATTTGTGTTTAAAGTTTAGTAATATTTTATTGAATTGTATTTTAATTTATAGTTTATTTTATTATTAAATTTTTTTAGAGGACTTTAGTTGATCTTTTTTTCTCTGAGTAGAATTAACCCTCGACTCCACCTGCTCCTTTGCTAGCCATTCCGCGCCTCCTGCCAAAGTGTTGACAATTCCCGTCAATTACGATGTAATGCGTTTGCCTTGACGTTCCAGTTGGGCCACTTGATGCATTGCTTGACACATTATGATGCTTGATTTGTTGCCATGGCAATTTTACCACCATCCTGTCCCAGCCTCAAATGGCATTTGGCCAATCTTCACCTCTCTCCGTGTCAATCTCTGGAGGCTCCAACGATGCCATCGTTGTGCTGTGTAATGTGCATTTTTCACCATGGACAAATGAGTTTGTCGCGGCCTTTTTGCGTTATAATTACAAAATGTTTTGCTGTCGTCTGTGAACAAAAATAGTTGGCAAGGCAACAGCATTGTTGAGCTTACTAGTTATTAATGGTTAAGACTGAGCATCTTGGTATTTATCGGGCCTTTTTTTTCTTGTATTCTTTCAGCTTCTTGCAATTTGTGATCTGCTATTTGCTGAGCTTGGCGAGTATTTGCTGCAAAAGGCACCTACTTATGGGGAATTTAGTGTGTATATGGAATTGTATAAAAAAAATAATCTATTAATGTTAGTCGAGTCTTGGATTTAAATTGCGAGAAACAGGAAGAAATATATGTAGTTTAAGGATGCTCATATATCGATCGAAAAAATAAAGAGTTCGATATTACATTGAATATCGTATAATCGTATAGTTGGATTTAACGAAATTCCATTTAACATATTTATCGAAAAAATATCGCTTATAGCTCTAACTTTATGACAACCGATATTATCGAAAATATATAAATTTACATTACTATAAATATACATATTTCCAACAATGATTGTTGGATAATCGATTTAGGTATCAGAATTCGATTTATTTATAAGTACAGAACGATATATCGATATTTTTCTTTAACCATCTGATTGATAATCGGTATAACTTATTTATATTTCCAACAAGAATTGTTGAAAAATCGACTTAAGTATCAGAATTCGATTTATTTACAAGTACAGATCGATATATCGATATTTTTCTTCAACCATTTGATTGATTTTATATTCGTTATCGTTAAGAATTTAGTTTTAGCTGGAATAAAAAACCAATTGAATTAATCAATCAAACTTTCGGTCGATAATCCCATTGCTTTATTTCGAATGTGTGTAGACAGGAAAATCTTTAATGAGACCAGGCGTTGCGAATCAACATAAAAGTGACCGTAATTGATTACGGCAGCCAGTTTGAACTGAGCCGCCAAATCCGCTCGATTGAGCCCCATGATCACACACACACCACTCGTAATTGTCTCCCATGACTTCGATTGGCCCAGTAGCCGGCGTGGCCCATTGTACGGCGGGATCGGAGCAAATTATACATGCTACCAGCGAGTCGGATTGAAAGACTTTTTCACAAAACGTCTTACCAGTCATTATAAGCACTTGTCATTAATGACATTTTGGTCGCCGATACTTAAGACATTATCTTGGTGCGGTGTCCGAACACAAAGGCAAATTAAGTAGCATTTCCTGCCACTTGAGACTTCGTCTTCATCTCTGATCTTTGGCGGCGACCAATAATTATATGCGCCGTAAACGCTTTGTCATCTCTCTCTCTTGACGGGGTCTAGAAAATGCAGATTAATGCTCGCTTCTGGCCCCCCACTTCTCTTGGCCTTTTGTCTTGAGCATAATTTTCCCATCGATCTTGTGATTAATCATAAATTGTATGCTTCGGTTACCTGGCTATTCCCACTCTTTTGTGCGAAGGCCGACACACACATGTGTTTCATTAAAGTAACTGACTTTTTTCTGTTCCTTCTATCTTCCTTTGTGCACGAGGTGGCGGCGGCAACGCGTTTCGATTAATTTGATGCCCGTGGGGCATCCAGTGAGAGATCACGTTTGATTACATCGGCTGCCAGCTACCAGTGTTCCACATTTAATCGATCTATCTATGATATGCTCCATTATAATGGAAGAGTTTGAATGTGACTGAATGTGAGGCAGAAACGAGTGTAGGAAAAGTTGATCTAGTAATCATCTAGGGAAAGAATTTGAGACGTCTAAAAATACGTTTCAAATTCTTTCCGCCAGAGATTACTTTATAGATTTGATCTGAACTTTACTTCACAGTTAATGAATGTCGTTCAAGTTATTTAGAATTACAATTATAATAGAGTTTTTCTAGGGTTTTTTAAAGTCAAAGTGATATTTTTTACATGCGCCTTAAAATTTGACTAATATTTGTAAAATAAATGTAATAATTGAGAGATGCTCCTATTATATCCGTAAGTATTTCCATAAATTTATTAATTAGTATTATCATTTAAAGAAAATGTATATATATGTATGTTATATATGGCTTTTAGAATTTTCTAAAGTGGAATTAATATTATTATTTTAAGTTTCTTGAATATGATTCGAGATTCTACTTAAATTGGTTTACCAAAATTAATAATTAAAAGGTATAGTAGCTCCAATTATTGCCCTAATTATTTACTATAAGTTTATTGATTAGTATTACAAATTAAAAAAAAATATATATATAGATATGTTCCTTGAATTTCTATTACGCAAACGAGGTTTATTTCAAATTCAAATTCAAATTCAAATAAGGTTACATCCTACCCTCTAAGCTCTCTCTCCTTTATAAGGACTTATGATCTCGTTTAATTTGCATAAATTTGAATAAATCTAATTGAATTCTTTCTTCAATAGACAATTTATGGCTGCTGCTTCTATTTTGTCCTTAACAAAGAGCACCTCAATTAGTCCGCTCTGCCAGCTGTGTACACCTGAGAAAATTGTCAAAGGACTCGCTCCTACCAAGCCTGGAACTCTACCCGGCAGATGCCTCCTGGCCTAATCAGTGGCTACCAGATCAGCAGAACAATGGGTGCATAGTGATGCATATCGTGTTACCTTCACCTTCTGGCTGCGTCGGATTTCACACAGCGGTGTGAACCGAATCACAGAGCCTAGCAGCCTATATACACGATACCAATTGGCGGGGATTAGCTGAATGGGGGCTTGACAGCTCCGAGAGGCAGTCGTCACTTGCATTGTTCGGTGTCTGGAACTACCGGATTCCGGAGCGATGCCTATCTTAATTCGTTTGTTTTCATCAAATTACAAAATTGCGTGCGATAACAATCGGGGGACCGAGCTAGAACCGAGCCTAATCCCCGTCGGAGTTCAGGCAGTTTTCTTTTGAGAGCTGTCTGTCTGTCTGACTGTCTGTCCATCATGGCATTAGATATCTATCATAAATGCGCAGGAACCGTGAGGAGTTCCGAACGAACACACACCCCTGGCAAAGGACTAAGTGCCATTGTATTTGACTGCCTGTCAGATTTGTTAAGCTGCTCCCTCTGCCCGCCCTTACTTCTCACTTGTTGTTTACCCCTCAGACTCAAACTCAGCCTCATCCTCAGCCATTGTGTTACATATTTTGTCAGTTGTCTACCAAGTGAGTGCGAGTATCTGGCGGGCTCATCTCTGCTCCACTCTGCATCGGCTTATTTAATGCATAAACAATTACTTCCATCAGGATTTCACAAAAAGTCGACAAAAGCAAACAATTCCCCTTGGGCTCTCAGGACCAACAACAGCTGCTCTGTGGAGTGAGTTTCGAGTCCCTCACAGCTTTTTTTCCCAAACTGGATTTGTGTTGTGCATGGCGATTAGCACAAAGGTGAGAATAGATTTGGGCATTGCAGGCGCTCTGAGGTGAGTTGAGCGTAAAGTAAGCAGGAAACCGCAAATATTTTTACTTCTCAAATGAAATCTTTGCTTTTGTCTGTTCTTTTATTCATTAAAAGCAAACAGTAATTATACAGAGTAAAATGATTTTAATTATCTTTATGAGTAAAATTATATAAAGAGAAATTTCACAGAGTGAAATGATTTTAATTAACTTTATGAGTAACATGAAATAAAGAGAAATTTCACAGAATGAAATTATTTTAATTTGCTTTATAAGTAAAATTAAATGAAGAGGTTAAACAGGTTGAAAAAGTCACCAACTGTTAAGAATATAAACTATTTTAGTTAATATAAAAATATAAGCCACAGTTGTAAGTATATATTTAAACTATGCTCGCCTTCTTGTATGTCAAAAAATATAATATAACAAAGTGATAAATTTATCGACATAAAAGCTACTTTTTAGTGGTAACTAGATCCTTAAGGCTTAGTCATGTCCTTTGGTGTGAGATTTCCTGTGGTCACCAGCAGTGCTTCCTATTCGTATTGGGTTTCCCCATATTGTCCTGTGCTCCTTTTTTGGGATACCTACATTGCCAAGGAACTTATCTGCTCTGCTCTCAATCAGACCGTGCACCTAATTAGCTCCGGGCTTAGTGTGCACAAGGTATCAATTTTCCCGGGGCCGCATCGGATAACACATATGTAGGGGTATTTTTTGAAAAATGAGGAACCAATTTCCAATGTCCTGTGCCACCTTTTTTGCCCACCTTAATGGGGGCGCTAATCTCTGCAGCAGAGATTAACAGCCGAGCAGACACCGAAACCAATTTTGTGTGCCAAAGCAGGGAAGGCAGGCAGCTCTTGGTCGGATGACAGCAGCCAGAAGGCCTAAATTTACGGGTTTCTGGGTAATTTGACACTTTGGACAGAATAAGCGAGTTGGTTGCCGTAGAGGGAGAGAGGGTCAGGAAGGCAGAGCCGGGAGCCGGGTCAATGGGTAGTCATTGCATCGGGAATATGGTCCGGCACTGACCGAGGTCGAGCTCGTGGTCACCGAGTGTCAATTGATCACAGACGTCTGCAGTTGTCATTTAATTTCCTAGTCCATTAATGATGCCGAGTTGTGAGAACTCTGGCTCTGGCAAATCGATTAACCCTTACATGATGGGTACAACTATGCTTGATTCTTATAATGGTGCTTTATAGTGTTAAAGATGCCTTGCGATTAATTCTTAAAATCAAGGACTTTTTCTGATAGAAACGTAAAGCGAAAACAGAAAATTGTTCTATCAGAAAATACTAGATATTAAAAACGAAAACGAAGTACAGAACACCCTAAGAATGTTAGCAATTTTAAGGTTGCATTTTTAGGTGTCATCATTCCTATTCCTCTTGCTATTATCTTGCTTGGTTTTTATTGAAATATAAATTTAATAACTTTTATTTATGAAATTTTCAAACAATGTATGCACATATTTACACAGTGGCAACTAGGAGGCCTAAAAGAAAAGGGAAAATCATGGATGATTCCAAAACTTATGACTTATGCATGGCCATGTACACGACAAATAACAGCAGCAGCAGCAGTGACCCGGAATAGGAGCCGGAGACGGAGACGGAGACGGAGTCGGGATCCGATTTGGAATCGTGTGTGGCATTCGACCAGGCAGACAGACACCCAAAGACAACAAACGAATCGAAACAATCGAGCACAGACAAAATCCATCTGTCATTCGGGAGTCATATTCAATCATGTATTCAATGCAATGCAATGGGCGAGCGAGTTTATATTTAAATAAAAGTCCAATGTTTACACAGTGCCAGGGCTCAAAAAAAAAAAACCTACAGAAGACCGAAGGAAAACGAAAAAGTTGTTAAATATTTGCATTTTCTCCAGTTTTGTGTGTGTGTTGCCTCTTCAATCAATAAAATGTCAGAACTGCATTGCGCAGACATTGCAAACCAGAATCGGAATCTGAATCAGAGCCCGAGTCGGAAACAGAATGGAGACGGGACAGTGAGTGACTGACGGACTGAGAGACTGACGGACTGAGAGACTGAAAGACTGACGGCGGACTGACTGGTTCGGGTTGGCTGATTTCTAGGCATGACTGATATATGGCTTGTATTGACATGGACACAGTTCTTGACTTTCATTTTAGTTGGATGGAAGCCACCAGCCGGCAGCATGCTTGTGTCAATATGTCAGTCAGTCAATCGGTGTTTGCATAAGTCTTCCACCGCGATCGTCTGATTTACATAACCTTCCGACAAAGGCCCCACCGAGCACCAATATATACAATCGACTGGCGCCTCCTGAATTTTGATTTCAGTTTGGATTTCTTTAGCGAAAAAATATGAATGTAAAGTATTAAGAAAAGGGCAAAATTCAAATCACATTTAATTTGCCATCTGATAAAACCAAAATTTATTGCCCTCGGCGATTACATGCAATTTACGATTGAAGTTATTTGCCAATATGAAGAATATTTTATATTGTATATAAATTCCGCAGGCAACCTCAAAAAGTTCCGCATTTAATGACCCATAACATCTTGCTGCGTGTTTTGCATTTAAAATCTTGAGTTTTATTAATTTTGGTTCACTCGCATATAATGGGTGTGTGCGACATGGCAAATGGGTGTGTAACCATTTCATTTTTTGTCTAAAAAGTAGGAAAAGCTGAATTAATAATTGATTTTTTTACGACGATAATAAAATTCTTTAATATTGTGCTAATTGGCTAAGCTGTGGACATGACAATATCCGGTGGCAGTTAAAATTTTGAATGTCTTAATTGTTTTGAATAAGCTAAGCGAATGGAAAAAGTAATAAAATGGAGCTTGAATTGAGTTATTAATCAATGGACACGCATTTTACATCGCCATTGTTCTTATACTTTATCTTTTATTTTAATATGTTAAAAAATTGATTACTCTTTAATAAGTTTATGTCAATGTTTCCATTTCTACTCTTGATAATGCTCTTTAGAAAGCAAAGACAATATAAAGAATAAGATGCATAACGACATGCAACTGGCTCCATTCACTCTTAAGATTTAGTTGAGAAGCTAAAGAGAGAGATAGAGCGCTCTATTGACTTATCCTCCCTCAAGCGTTCTAGATTTGTCTGGCTGTATACGTAAATTCTTATAGCTCTCAGTTCGTCGCTATCAGAAAAATTACTTCCTTATGACAATTCATGTATCAAAGCGTTACGCATCTTACTCCTTTTATTGGCTTTGTATGTAGCCCACTTTTTAATACATTTTTGTATTTATACTCGGCAAAAATGTATATAAAGGGAATCAAGACACAAAGGCTAAGAAATTCGCATGAAGAAGGTCAAACATTTAAATAAAACTGTTGACAGTTCTGACAAAAGGCAATGATTGGCAGGTTTTGGATTTAAGCCAAACCGAAACCGAAAAACGTTTGGCCCATTGTTGAGGCTACTTGTTTATCCGTTCTAAGTCCAGGATTTGTTTTCGCATTTATTTGGCATTATATTGATCCTACTTAGAGATACGTACGTGAGTGTATGGACATGTGTGCGCCGATGAGCAGTCATGGGATAAAGATTGTTGTTGTGCCATAAGAAGATTTCGCCGGGGGTTGGCAATTGGCACAGCCGACAGACGACAGAGAACCTTTTCATCATCGGCTCACACATGTCAACTGTCTCGCATAAATCTAACCTTTATAAGCATTTAATTGGCTGTCTGCTGGAAGCCTCTGTCTCCTCTGGAACCCGTTTAGCATGACTGTCGAGCTGTCTGCAAGTATTATTGTTTCCGCTCCTATTTATTTTGAGTTTCAATTTTTGTTTTGCTTTCATTACCGGGCATCCCAGGCTCAAGCCCGAGTTGTCATCCTAAAAAAACAAAGGCTCTAAAATAAGAACTGCAACCATCATCCCCTGATCTGAGATCTGGAAACGGAGTTTAGAGTGTACTCTGTTTACGCACAACACATGCTGCAGTTTGGAGTTGTTATTCCTGCCTCTGAGCACTTGGTGAGAGTTTGTTGTCATTATTTATTTTGACCAAGGGCTGAGTGGGCTGGACGATTAGTTTGCCTGGATCCGTACTTCGATCCATCATCCTTATTAGTACTTTTTCCAGATACTTGTGGTTGCGTATGCGGCTGTCACATATGTGAGCATTTTGGGATTGGTTTTTCATATTTTCACTATAAACAGTGACAGCTCTTCTCTGTAAGTTTTGTTTATTTGGTTCGGGTGTGTTTTCTTGTCATCAACTACGTCCGGTTTCAGAGACCACTTACAGCGGAAATGGTAGCTATCAAAATTTTTATAGCCTTGAACTTGACAACTTGGAAGTAACTCCAACTTGCAAGTAATTTACAATTTTAAATAGTATTAATAATTTGATAACTAGATTAATAAAATTTATTTATTTTACAAGAAAATCGAAACATATTATCCAATTCACTTCCATTTGTAAATTGGAACACACCTTTATAAATTCTTAATAAATTCTCTCTTACAGTTTGTTCTATTCATATGAAGTTTTCATGACAGTTTCCACGAACCCGTAAACTGAAATCTCAACCAAAACTTGGGATTCATTCATAAAACCACGGAAAGTATATAACTCTTTTTAAATTACAGTTCTTAGAAATCCCAAGACGTGTAGCACAATTTTCGTTATTTCAAGATTTTGTACCCACCGCACGTACTTGCTTGGAAAAGTGGCTCTTTCAATGGTTTTAATATGTTCTTTCGGCGAAATTTTTAAAATTAGAGGAAGGCATTTTCTGGTAGTAATCTTTCTATTTTTTATCCAAAGAAGAGATCTTGATCACGTGCAATGTGGATGGAGATGGAGTAGTTTTTTTTTGAAGATTAAGAGTTTATTGTGTGTTGTTAATTTAGGTATATGCTTATAAATATGTTTATAAATTTATTTAAATTGGATTTGCTATCAGTATTGTTTAAAAAATAGTTCTATGATAATAAATATTTGAAGTACCTCTCAAAAACTTACTCATAAAAAATCCAAATAAATTTCTATTAAAAACAAGATCCAAAAGATTCTTCGTAGACCTGATTTTGTTTCGTATTCCTCGACATTTTTTGATGCTTCTATCAGAACAGCTGATGATAAAAAAGGCATCAATCCCACACATTCATCCTTGATTTCCCAAAAGGATACTGATTCAAGGGGCGAAAGATCGAGATAAGTAGTTGAAATTTCACCTTTTGTCTTGAGTTTTATTCAATTACTTGCGGGTTTCATTTTTAACAACTTTTACCCTGGACGTACATAAATTAAGGGAATGGAATGGAGGAGAACCTTATCGCAGCCACTCTCGAACCTGAAATCCGAAAAAAGACATTATGGTGTTACACTTGAAATTTACGACATCCTCTGTTTCCCGTCTCCAGTTGCCCCGTCACGCATTGTCCCAGCATTTAGCCTTTTGTCCTGCCTGCCTGCTGAGCTCTACTTTCACCCCGAGCCCGGGCCAGGCACTCACGTCCTCGGGCCTAGAAGATGTCTATCGAGATGCGAGCCTGGCAAGGACACAAAATATCAATTTCTCTCCCTCTATTCTCCGCGTCTCCGCCTGCCATTGAAAGTGTTAATTGAACCATAAGCGTAACCATAAATGGATTTTATTTCCTAGCCCAAAGACAAAGCGAGGGATTCCCGAAAAACAAAATGTATCTTCCCCTCATACCCTCACAAAACATTTTATGGCTCTTGTCTTTGTCTATATTTTTTGTCTCCGAATTTCTTTATTTCTGGGTGTTTGCGGGGCATGATTTCTGGCCACCGAAAAGAGAAGGGATCTAGGTTTACTTATGCAATTTGTTGCAGTTTCTCAATTCCTTTTGTACAAGGCTTTGTTTACACAGTTTGCCATTCTTGAAGGATCTGCTAAACGGTAGCCGTCTTGGGTTTAGTTCTTGGGTGTCCTGTTTTTGGGATTTACGAGGAATTGCATAACCTTGTAGAGTCACTGAAACTCTATGCTAAGCGAGGATTATGTGTGTCTACGAGAGAGCTTGAAGGATGATCTGCAGATAAGTCGTAGTGGTGGGTGGTTAGGAATCTAAGGTTTACCTAAGATTTCTGTGGAAAAATGAGAAAAATCTTCGGTTCAACAATTGTTTTACAGTTTGAAAACCTTTTACGTAACGAGCCTCAACTTATAGTCAAACTACTCTTAATAACAATCCTGATATATTCCTTGTTCGCTTCCTTGTAGTCCCAAAAGCTTGTTATCCATATATTTTAATATATTTATAATATTTAAGTAAAAGTCCGGTCCAAGCACTCCCTATAAAACAATATACAAAAAAATCTTACCCATAATAAGTATATTCGCAGAAAACCCTTCTCAGTGCTTAAACGAAGCACGATCGCAACATCATAACTTGGCGCTGCCCTACCTGATGGACCTGATGGCTGCCCTTGGGAAACGCCTTTATCCTCCCGTATCCTTTGCTGCAGAGCGGTTGCTTCCATCCTTCCATCCATCTATGGGGAACAACGCCAACGCCCCGTTAGCAGTTGGGGGATCGGTGTGCCAGGCCCCTTTGGCCAAATCACGACACAAATGCCATATAATCACTTGTCGAACGCTGCTCAATAATTATGAGAGGAGGACGTGGGCCGGACCATCATTTCAGATGCAGCGCGTTGCTATTAGGGCCCTGATTTCGCTGAAACCTATCAAAACACATAACAATCTGGGGGCTGTGGGACGGGCCGATCGCCCCGGCGATGATGATGACTTCGGGGCCGGGAGAGCCACGTAATTATATCGAGCAAACATAAAAGGAACGCGGCGGCGACGACGGGGTCCAGTCCAGCTCCCAGACTCTGGCCCGGATCAGAGTTCGGGTTCGGGTTCGGGGCTGGAGGCGTTGCCAAGACGCATAACAATGAAAACGTTTAAGCCGACTAACGAGCGAACGGTGAGCTGTAATCTTCTCTCTGCCGGCGAATCTTTCCCTTTTCAACTAAAAATGCTCTGAACTGCGACTGGGGGAGGCGCCTTGAATGAAGTTTAACAAATTAATATTAAATTACGTGCCAAATTGGCAGACAACCCAAACGGACTCGAACCACATCAAAGGCGACTGGATTTGATGCACACACCAAGATTTTTCACTGGCTTAGAATTAGTGTCCATATGCCATGGTAACGGAAGTGAAAATTGGGCATTCGAGTGATTCGTTTTGTTTTGGTCTCGATCCCTTAAATATATATACATATATATAGCGGGGATATACTTGGAAATTGCCCCATTGGCGCCGCATAGTCATCAGCGATTTAGCACACGTCCCCGCTACTCCAGCACAACAACAGATTTTTATTTGGCCTTTTGCAGCCTTTAATGGCTTCCATTTTAGGGTTTTATGGTCGCTCAGACAGTTGTATAGGGACTGGATGCGTGCACTCTAAAATTGATTAAAGTGAAAGGCGCTGGATGATGTATCAAGCAAGGGTATCAGCTTTTTGCCGGCGCTCTTAATAACAGGACTCTCGCGGGCGCTTTTCGCAATTAGCTGTTATTCATCAAAAAATGGGACAGCTAAATTGGAAGGTTGCCATGCCAAAGCGAAGGTTAAGGTGAGCTGTGAGGAAATACTATGACATGATTTATTAATACACTGGGGAAGAGTATGAAATGATAATATATTTTAGAAGTTCTTAAAATATATCTTAGGGATTAGAAAAACTCCAAATATCAATATTTTATAAATCTAATATAAAATTAATCTAAAATTTAATACGTCTTCAGTTTCTACTTTAGGGCTACATGCTAAAAAACCTTCTAAAAACTTTCAGGGATTATTATACAAAATTCTTATAAAAACACAAAAATATAGAGAAAGAAATATTTTATTGAAGACGAACCATCCATGTCCGTATAGCTTTTTCTATGCTAAGCAGTCTCTCATTTTTTTATGGCTATCTTAAAAACATTTTAAATAAAATACTTTTTAATGAGATAATATAATAATTAGGCATAGAAAATTAATGCGCTATTAGTTTTAGTTTCAGGGATTGCAGAAAAACCTTAAAAAAACACTTGAAAAAATATATTATACATTTTTTAGTTAACACTATTCATCTAAGCTAAGTAGTGTCTTATTTTAAGACAAACATTTCAAATACAATTATTTCCTAGAGATCTATCTAGTATAATAGACATCTACGAACGAAAAATTAATAGAAAATTTAAGGCAACTTAAAAATCAATGTAAATATGGTTATTTTCGGAAAAAAGAGTTTGGTTAAATTTACAAGGAAAAAATAAATATATTAATTAAAGAACTCGTATATTCTGGATGATTGGACCCATCAAAAATGTCTTTATTGATTATATTTTCCAAATATTTTAGCTGAAACATTTTTGTCTTCAGAATAATCTTTATTTTACATTCTTATCTATATCCACTTTGCAAAACATTCCTGAAGCCTTTCCCCTTGATTAAATAGCATTTTAATCCCACATACAGATATGTTAATCAATGCAACTGCTTCAATGATTTACAACCAATTTCCCTTTTGAGCAGCCAGGCAATATTATTTCTCCTGCATATGGTCACGTAACGTAAAGCCAAACAAACGCAACGAACCTGAAAGTAACCCCAACCAGGCAACGCCACTGATGAGCTCGAGAGCTCTAACGTAGTTGTGTTGTGAAGTTAATAAAATCTAATATGCTTAGCCACAAAATGGTTGTTTTGGGTCTTGTAATTATGCACCTTAATTTGCCACAAACCCGCCCCACCCCCGAAGCTTTGCCACACTAATTGTATATGCAGCCGGTGTGGAGCCCATCGACAATATTAAAAGGGATTTTGTGCGGGGTCCATGTGGAACCCTCTTACCTGCCTTAGCTACTTATGGAAATCGCTGTGCACTAAGGAGACTATGGAAATTTTCATTTTATTGGCGCCCAGAGCGTCTTCCATCCACAGCCAGCCAGCCAGCCACACGCACTCTCTGGCATACCAAAATCCAATAAGTAATTGTCAACGTATAGTACTTGGCGCCTCCCGAATCCCTCCCTGACAACTCCAGCCATTTGTATTTATATTAATTAAGCGTCGTTGAGTTGTCTTCCTGTTGCCATGCCAGTGGCAGTGGCAGTGGCAGTGGCTGTGTCTGTGGCAGCTCCTCCGCCGCCGCCCTTCGACAATGTTGTTATCTGTTCAGCTGTCGTCGTTGCTGCGGCTTGTTTTACAAGCTGGATGGGCTTAGGGTTATAGACTCCAGACTCCACCGTTCTGGCAGACGTTTTAATTGCTTCAAATTGATGATAATTAAGCCGATCTGCATATTTGTACTTTCGGAATGTGCCCAGTGCTATTGTTAGCCAAATGAGTTTCTGGGGGGAAGCTAGCGATTAAGGCCTCCGTCTATTAGGCTTATCGATTATGCGTTTTGTTCCAATCAGTTTACTTTTAACTTAATTTGTTATTACTCGTTCTAAACTAATCAAATTGTCGATTAGTTTAGAACGAATAATAACAAATTAAGTTAAAATTCCCTATTCACTTGAAGCGTTAACAATTTAGAGAAGCTTAATCTTCCTTCACTCTTAACCCTTCTACATACGATCATTGGCCATAGTTATGTGTGTACCCTCAGCAAAGATTAGGTCGTACTTGGAAGGCTTTGCCGCTAATTACCTTTCATCCGGATATTTAGTACAAACACACAGGCTGAGCCTAAGCGTGGGTGCCCCAGTGTTCAATAGTCGGGGAAGCCATAGGAGGTTACCAGCGGAAATAATTAAAGATTCCACCGTCTTTGCTTAATTCTTTCACATAAGCCATACAATTAATCACCTTTCGCTAGGAGATACTTAGACCAGGTAATAGTTACAACCTTCAATTAAAAGTCAATTAGGGGAGCGGTCTTGAAATTTCCAGAAGGATACGGGTCTGCATGTTGTCATGTGAAACAATTTCTGGCAGCTGTCGAAAACCACACGTTGCTAATTGTTGGTTGCAGCTCAGAAATGGGTGTAGACTCTGGCATTCGATTGCTGGCTTTCGAAATGGGGCGAGGCCCGCAGAAGATTAAATAAGAATGAACAAACCTTTTTGCACCTTTCAAATGTCAAACGATGATAATGTTGGGTAGTTAAAGAACTAAATAGGAATGAACGAATTGCAGGTTCTCTTTAAATTTAATTGAATTAAATTAAATGCACTGAACTAAGAGGAATAAGGAAATAAGGAAAGAATTTTATTAAATACATTTCTTAATTAAAATCATTATTTTTATATATTTTTACTTAATTATTTTTGAAATGGAAAATCCAAAAAAGGACATGGTCTTATCTTCAAAATTAAAATGTTTCTTATGAAGTATGTGTTTTCTAGATAAAAAGATATTAAATATTTATATTTGCAAATTCAATGCTTAGTCTAAGAAGATATTTCTTAGGAAGAACTATATAATTATATTAGAAAGATCTACATGTACATATATCATTATATACTATATCCATGTTATCTTTAAATAATAATTATTTAATGTATACTGATAAAAAAGTTCAAGACATTTGGTAATTTTTCAAGACTTTTGGTTACAAAAGTAGTGCAAGAATATTTTGGTCTTCTTTTGAGATTTTTTTGTTCTTTTTATAAGTTGTTTTGGTTATAAATGAGTTTAAATCTCGTACTTCCAGAATTTTAAGTCTTACATTAAGATTTATTGTTTTATATCAAGAATTTAATTTAAGAATGCACAAAAATTTATCAGTGTATGTAATTGATAAGTTTAAATTTAATTTCATTATATTTGACGATTAAATTAAAGGTATTCTTAGGATTGTATTTTATACTTTCTTGCTAAAATATCTAGAAATGAAGGAAGTCCATTTGTGAAAGTATTTTTAAGGCATTACTAATAAAAGAAATCATTTGATAATTATCATGTCATAATAACCTAATAAATGTCTGTTTTAACACATAACCTATAAGCTTCTGCTGTATCCTTTTCCTCTTAAAAGACAACCCACATACCCGACATATTCCTCAGCTGTAGAGCCACAAAATACACGAGTGTGAACATGTTACCCTGGGACCTGGGCTTTGAGGTTAACCCCAAGCGACTGTGACAAGGATGCCCGGCGACAGGAAGTGGTAACTACTAAATAAGCAGGTCCGAGCCTGGGGGCGTGCTCGACCGATGGAACCGAGTGGAACGGAACTTGACCAGGGTCAGCAGTTGGCTCAGGCAGCAAAGCGCATGTGACAAAAGTAGGATGAGCTAGGGAAATGTTCTTTACCGCTTTCCCGCTTTCCTGCTTTCCCGCTGCCTTACCCAGACAGTCAGTATCGTTGTCAGCTTACCAGCCGGGTTTTCTACTGGGTTTAATTCTGTTTTCGGGTTAAGTAAGTGAATAAGTATGCGCTAAAATTCAGTCAACCGCATTAAGTATTTAAGCACTCAGCACACGCTCAGCACGGAGACTTACACACTCGACGGTGGCGAGGTATCGCATTGCCGCACATGGACGGGCCTCTGCCCCTTCGTCCCCTCAACGACAGAACCGCTTGGTTAGCGTTTTTCCACAACAACGCATACACTTTGAGGTAGCTTTTCCGCTAATGAACGCATTAGGGAAAAAAGGCGACGAGCGCAGCCTTGTTGGCGGCTTAGTTCCTGCAATGCTCGGATATATTTTATTAAGTACTTAACATGCCGCTTTTTCTTTTGCGCAGACACATTTAGGCTCCCCTGCTATTTGCCTACGATTACCGCCGACTCGCTACAGTTATGCGGACAGTACGCTGAATTACACAACGTTTGAGGTTAAGCGGATTTCGTAATTATCCCGACTCGCAGATGCATCGCGTAAGGGGAGAGCCACATCGCCATCGCAGGAGAACAGGCTCAGGTAAGTGGAAAACTGCGGGCTTACAACCAGCTCGGGTGTCTGACTCTCGAGCCGGATTGGAGTTCGCTTAATTCCTCTTTTTTGATGGCCAGGTAGCTCCATGCTTGTTAGTTGGATAAATGGGTTTTCATTTAAAAGAGAGTACAGGCTTTCGATAGTTATTCTTTAAGATTTAAGTACTTTCGGAGCGTTTACAAGTGTAGATATAGCTGAAATTCAATTAATCACTGTACGTAGAGTAAAGATATTTGAATTACAATTAATATCAAATTATTAGACTTCAATTAAAAAAAAATACTATTTAGGCTTAGTTGAGGTTATCAAAAAATAAAATTTCTTACCGAGAAAAGTTGATTGCACCTTCAACTCTGTTTCAATGATGAGTGATGCTCATATATAACTTTTTGAAGATTTATTTTTACATCCTGTGAAGCCAAATCATTTTTCAAAAGTCCAATTATGTACAATCTATCCCTAAATCGATATTTTGATTATTATTTATGTATATTATTAGCTTTGGTACAGCTAAAAAATTGTAAGCTTACTTTCAATTAAACAAAAGCACCTCTAAACCCGATGACATCAAAGTTACGAGGGTAGCTTTAACTTTGATATTAAAACAATTAAATTTCTGATCAGCTTGAGAGTTAATATACAAAACAATATATTTCTATTTCGTATTAAGATCGCGCCTTCGATGGTTAGTTAGTCGAAGCTCTAACCGTGCTTTAAAACTGGAAAGATTCAAAAAGAAAATATTGCTCAAGAAAGATCTAAGAGTAAATTTGCAAAAGCGCCTCAACAAAAAGCATTCTTATTGGATTCTAAAAGACCCGATTTTTATTTGAAATAAGTTTTCAATAGTAAAGTTACCAAAAACTATCCCTATTAATGCTTTTTTCACAATTCTTCTTAGTATGCTCTGGAATCATATATGCATATCTATCGCTGGCCTTAACAGCTCCTCCGCTTCCTATAAAAAGCGACTGCTTGAGTTAACTTATTCTATTAGAGCGAAGAAAATCTTGCAACAATGTTGCTGCAGTAATTATTCTTTATATGTCGAACCGTTTCGTTACCTATAATTTTATTCAACGACGGCGATTGCCACAATAATGCACCACCAACCGCAGAATGCAAACGCTTTTTGCCGACGCCACTCACGAAGCAAGTTAAGTCATTATAATGTGTGATGGCTTGCGTCATGCACAGGCACTCGAACACCGAACACGGTTATGATTTCCAGAAATTACAACTACTAATTGTCATAAAAAACCATTAACCACATTACCATTTATTAAATCAGGCAGGGAAGCGTGCCTCCTCCGTCCTCCGAATGCATTTCGCCTTAATTATGCCACGTAGCAGGGAAGAGTGTCGATTGGGGGAGGGGCGCTCACCAAGTGTTCTGAATTTCCACGAAAATTTCATGTAATTATGGGCAGGGGGCATGCCGCTTCGCTTCGGTGTATGCGGCATTTTTAATAAGTGCACGAGCCTCGGCGCCAGCCACTTGGCTGCCTCTGATAATGGCTCCGATGGATCCGATCCCTCTCACCTTTCCCCCATTTCAATTTTTTTTTTTTTTGAAACTTGCAGCTAATTCAACAAACAGATGCACGTGATGGAGCAGTTAGCTCCCTGGTTTGGGCCACAATGTTGCAGCTATAATCTATAGTCAGCGGGTTGACACTCCCTTTTAACGCCGGGGAGTACGACGTACGTGTCTGTCCTTATCTGCTTCCTTTGTATGAAATTCATATTTTTATGGCTTCGTGGAAAGGCGCAAAACTCATAAAATTTATAAACGCACACAAATTTGTACGTAATTACAATAAAAACCCATAAAATATATCATAAAAATCCAAAAATGCCCATCGCCAGGCGCACTCCCAGGAAGCCGCTGGGGAGTTTCCGTGCTTCTCGGCTCAGCTAAATTTCTAACTTAATTTATTATTATGACACAATTTTTATGTGCCTTACGATTATTTTTTTTTGTCGTGTGGGTGTGTGTGAGTTTGGAGACTTTTTTGATAATTTATGGTTCGAGTTTTATTACATTTGATTTGTTTATGTGGCCATTCCGAAGGAGAGCTAGCCAAGGAAAATTATAATAATAAATAAGTTTGGTTTCATCTTCATAGCCAAAAGTTGTGCGCGTGTAGCGCCAGATTTCCTGTCTACGAACTCGTTTTATGTTTTTGTTTTTACTGTTTATGACAGCAATTGTACATGCTGATCATACTAATTAAGGATTGTGGGTGATCCTCAAGTTCCCGATGGAAGATAAAGATTGTTTCTTAAGGGAATTCCTGATCTATCACTTTGAGAAATTTGTAATATTTTTAAGAGACATTTTTCATAAACAAATTTACCTATTAAGGGAAATTTTATTTATAGTTTCTTGTTTAGTTAGTTAGTTATTAGAGTTTTAAGATATAATATTTGGAGTTTTTCTACAATATCAGTATTTGATCCTTCGATCTACGGTTTAAAGTATAATAATTCAGGCTTTTTTTTGCTAGATATCAAAATACTTCAAAATACTTCTTCAAATACTTCCATATTTCCTTTTCAAACCCATTTCGATGCACTTAATATGTACAGATCAAAATAAATTGTTTACATTTACCACGGACACTAAGGGTTCGTCTCAACTGTCCTTGCATTCTCCGGATGGCGTGTCCTTGCCTTCGATACCGCCCCCCTCACTGGCTGAAAATAAAATACATCTGTCGCTGTCGGTGCTGTGCTGCTGTGGCTGCTGACAAACTGGAAACCATATGAGAACAATAATGGATTGGGTGTCCAGGGCAAATCCTAGAGATGCCGGCTACGTGCACCGTCCTCCTTTACGCTCGAACTGCAAGCAAATGTGTGGGCAATAAATTATAAATTCGTTTGACTTCTGCTGCCAGCCGCCTGCTGCCTGCTGACAGCGGGGCAGAGCCCGGGAGGAGGGAGTGCGTATGTGTGTGTGTCCTGTGGTCCTTGCACCCTCATCGCTTGTCCCTTGTCCACAACATCCTGCAGTTATCCTTGACCGCCGCCCTCGCATTGAAAGCGTGGCCCTGGCACCTACCCGAGCCTGACCATAATTCACCATGACAAGCCAAAAACCATTAGTAAAGGCAATAAAAATGACAATAGAAGTCAATTTCCATATTGTGTGTTCCAGTTTTCGATACGGATTTCACATTGTGGACATTCACTGTTCGATGCAGTTTTTCTAAAGCATTTTCTACATTTTCCAGCCGCCGCCACCAACAATTTCAACGCTTATTGAGCGTGTTCCATAAAATTGAACCATATTCAAAGCGAACGCCCATTAAACATGTCACATAAATCAGACTGAAAGTAGTTTGAGAAATTAAGGCAATGAGCAGGGAGAATTACATACATCCTGAGGGTATCAGGGTTATCGTAGAAATGTACATCAAAGGGACGAATAAACCTATAAAATAATCAATCAATCAATAATATATGTTAAGGAACAACCTTCAACTTTAAAAAATATAATATTATATAATGAAATGTTTTATTGAATTTTAGCATCTTTGTTAAAAATAAATCTGCATTTAGTTTTAAATTAAAAATGAGAAAAAATCCTTGTAAAGTCTTTATTTTGAAATTATTATATTCCAGATAACAGAGACTTTATTTATGTTTATTGACCCACACTGGAAGTTCCGCTTTAAGTGCTCTGATTTGGAGATGGGAAAATATTTTGATCATGTATCTATATTTAAACAGAAAGCCTATAATCAAAAGATTAATCTATATTTTATCGTTACAATATAAAAGCGATGAATCAATATTTCGTAAGAATTAAAAATAATCTATACGAATATTATAGGAAAAGACAAATTATATTTTGAATATTTTTTACAATAATAAGATCGATATCTTAACCAATATTTGTTTAGTTCCATATTTTTGTGATATATCTCTTAATCTATATAATTCTTAAAAGCATATAATGACATATTTAAATACAAACTGAAATGTAAAAAGCTATAAAAAAGACAAAACTAATGGAATTAAAATGTATTTATATATTTTGCAATATTTTATATATAGAATCTTTGTTATGAAAAATAAAATATTTTACATTCTTAAAGTAATATCTTAAAGAAAATCTCAACTGAAATATGTCAACCCACTTCAGCACATCAAAATAAATCTGGAAAACTAAACAAAAATTCCGTTGAAAATTAAAACTGTCATAATTTGAAATGTTCTGTGTGTCGTGTTTATTTGCTGTCATTCGATGTGGCACCAAGCACCGAGCTGAGTTAAGTTTTTCAGCTGTAAATAGTATTTTCCAAAGAGTTTTCCCTCCCCCCGCACCTCCCTCCCTCCCCTCGAGAACACAGAAATAGCGCCAGGTCATGGAACATTTGGAAAATGAGGAGGCGGCACACCAGAAACAAAGCGAAAAAATAACTTTTTATGGGACTTGGGCCGTCGCGGGATATTTCTTTTATCGGATGCCACGAAAAGCTGGCTGCGAGGAGATTTAATATTGTTTATGAGCCATCAGCCAGTCAAAGCGAAAGGAATTAAAATGTGCAACGATGTGAAGGAGGTTGAACGGGGCATGAAAATGGAAATGCCGCCGCTATCATAAATTATGGCATTTAGTGTGAAAAATGTTAAAATAAATTAGTCTGCATAAGAAGCGTTTTTGGGGTTTCGAGAGGATTATTAGATTGTAGACTGTGGAAATTATAACATAAATAAAGCGTACGTTTTTTGGGTTATTAATTTATACAGCAAGCGGGACGAGTTGAAGTTTAAAAGGGCAATTAGGTATGGTTGATTGTTTAAAAAAGGCTGTTAGGATATGGTAATATTCTTCATATAGAGTTTAGAACTATCAAAGAAGAAAGTCCTATCCTTGCTTGTTTTTCTTTCTATAAGAAATCCTTTCCTTATGATAAAACAATAATCTTTATTTCATTATAAGACTGTCAGAGTCTTCATAAAATCTGTGTCAGGGTCGCTAAAGATCGTAAACATGTTAATAAAACTGCCATGAGTTCGAAAGGCAAACTCAGCGGGATATCGGAATATCTTTGTCAGGTCCTGGGCAGGACCTTGGACAGGACCTGTGTGACATGCATGCACAATGAGAAAAGAAATTGCAGCAGGCCATAAATTTCCAACCATTTCGGATTGTTGTATTGTTCTGGACTTCTATAAGTCGCTCAATAATAGGTGACAATAAAAATTTATTGCATTTTGACCACCATGAAATCATCGTTAGGCTGTGACAGCTCCGAGCAGAGTACAGATCGGCTGGGATAGGATCAGGGATGCGCAGCGGGTAGAGGTCAATGGAGGCACCGCAGGACATGAAGGTGGACCGAGTAGGGCTGTCTTTCCGCCCACATAACTTGACTCCGGCTGGCCTTTTGCCTTTCTTCTCAGATGGCTCAAACACACACACACACAGCAGAGAGAGATTCGGCTCGTTTGTCACATTTAACAGATTTGTTATCCTGTCGAGTTAATGTCGGGCACACACACAAGTCCCTTTCCCGACTGTCGCACACATGTCCCAGCATCCTGGATGCAGGATTCTGGATTGTGAATTGCGGATTCCCGAGAAAAGCGCTCGACAGGGACCTTGGTCTGGGCAATAAAAACAAAAGATTGATGGCATTGGGCACACGTTCGATTTGTTTTCCTGTTGCTCAGCGGCCTCACCTCCTGCCGCTCTGCTGGGGCTTGTCCTTGTGCCTTTTAGTGCTTTGTAATGTCTTAACATTTGACACATCACTGGGACTTTACTCTGTACCGGGGGGCCCACCCTTACAGTCCACAGCCGACAGCAACCATCCACTGAGGATATTGCTCGTTAGTTAAGGTTTCTAATAAATTTGTGCAACACATTTCTTTCCTTTTCGGGGTTCGTTGTTCGGTTCGCCTTGCCGCCAATCCTCTGTCGTCGCTTGTAACATTTTTATTTGATAACATATTGCATTTGGCCCTTTCTCGAAATCTTTTTCCCTTGCCGGTTCCGTTTCGTTTTGGGTTTCATCCTGCCCCCGTTGTTTTTCCCGGGCCATTTTTGGGTGGGTTTTCCTCTCTAAAATATTGGCTGGCAGCGTCTGGCGAGGGTCTCAACTGGAGCACAGTGGCCAAGTGATTTATGGCGTCTGTGCTGGTCATTCAACTGCATTTGATTTAGGTTGTAAATTGTTGTACTGCTTCCTGTTTATGCTCGATCTCCCCCCTTCGCATTTTGCGCTGTTTTTCGCTAATGAATTTATTGCACTTTTCGTGGTTTCCTGGAAAGTGTTTTTTTTTTTGGTTGCATTAAATATAAAGTATAGAAAAATGTAAGTTAACTTAATATAAAAATTCACAACTTGGCTTCATTTCCTGAAATATATTTTGAGACCCTGCAGCAAGGATAATAATAAATCTCTTAATTTTCAAAAAGTCACTCTGCAATCATTAAGCTGGTTCCATTGCTCTTTATTTTCCCTCGACTTTGGTCATTTTTTTCCACTCATTTTTTCTGCGGTCATCACTGGCTTAGCGGGATGGAAGGTACGAGTCATCTGTGACAGGCGAATATTATCCCGAAACGAAAGTGATAAACGATGGAGAGAGAGAGAGAGAGAGGGGGGCTGGGGAAAAGAGTGAAAGAAATGCCAAAGAGCCTGACACTTGGACGTGAGCGCACAAATAACACTTAACACAATAACAAACAAACTTTTCGACTAATGACAGTCCAAGTAGCAAACAATTTATCGGATGCCAGCAAGGAGCAGCCAACTCTCGCACACACTTTCGCACCGAGAGTTCCTTTTGCCAAGTCATTAATCTTGTTTCGCTCTGGTCTGGGCGGGGGACGGACGGGACGGGGGGCGGGAAATCAGCGGGAGTTCCAATACCGATTCCCAGCCATGTCGTCGTTATCCTTTCAAGCGTGAACACATGCGATTACGTCTTGGTGGCCCCTGTGTCCTTGTTTGTGTGTGTTGCCAGTTTCCGCATTTTCCTGCGCCAGGCGGCTGCCATGATTAAGTGCCATTTTGAAAAGTACTAAAATCCTGTTGGTCATGGCCCTGGACCTCGCCAGCACGCCACCCGCCACACAGCTCTTCCCTCTCCCCCCTCGCGAAGCTGGCAATGTCAAAGTGTCAATGATATATGTTATACGCTCCGATAAGACGCCCTCTCTCCGAGCGAAGGACGAAGGACGAAAGATGTACGGTGCGGAGCTGGAGCGCTGGGGTGGAAACCCCGTGTGTTTGGCGCTCGAACAAAATATTGCACGTGAACAAAAGCCCGGCTGGTGAAATCAGTGCACGTTCACGCAATAACATAATAGTTGGCCATATATTTAGCTGATTTTTCCCACCAAACACCCGCTGCTTCCTGTGGCACTCGTATTTTTCTTGATATTTAACCAGCTTTTCTCTTGGTCTTTTTCCATATCATAAAAATGGTAGACATTTACAGGTTACCAGAGATATTTTACTTAGGGTTGCTTTAGTCTATTTACTTGTATTTATGTTATTAAGAAGACAATATGAAGTAAATTACAAGTTTATTAAGATGATGACACTCCGTGAACAATAATTAAATGGGGAATTATTTGAAAATATTTTATTGATGTAAGTTCTTTAAAATAACTTTAAGTATAAACTTGAATTATAATAAAGGATATTTAAAAACTTTCACCAATAAAATATTTTTAGCTTTTTTATATTCTTCAACCCCTTTTCTCTTTATTTATTTAAAAAAAATTAAAATTAAATAAAGTGTAAAATCATATCGAAAATAAGTTAGATTTATAGAAATTTGAAACAGGGAACAAAACAGCGCAAAAATTATAAATATCGATTCTTGTGTGATTACAAAATTATATTTTTTAGTTCGATAAATTAGTTCGATATTTCAAAAGAATATCGATCAATTACACATATCGAAAATATGGAAGAAAATGTCTGTTTAGTATCGATTAATAAATGTTTTATCGCTTTATGCTGAGGTAATCTACAATATCAATTGAATTGATTGAATCTTTTAAAAAATCAAAATTACAAGTTGATTTTTTCACTTTCCGGGTAATATTGGTTCGATATATGTAATATATTATCGATTAATTGCACATATAACGAAAATAATCAATAAGTTATTGACACAATACAGATCATCGTCGTCAAACTTTACTTGAAAAACCGAATGCTAAAATTGAACTCTGGTGTTCTAAGCAGTCAGCTCTGTTCAAGAATTTAGATCCAGAAATACCAGGCAGCCCTCGGATCCTCACCCGGCGCTGGGTTTTTGGCAGTTGTAAAATATTTCGCCTCGGCGAAATCTCCCAAGTAGGTGCGAAATCGATCGTAAACAGTCCCCCCTTCCGAGCGGTTCCCACAATTCCAAGTACTTTCGATATGATCGAGAGATTGCGGACTGAGACTGATGATCGGGATGGTGGATGGTGGACGTGGACGTGGAGCACTCGGCGGCCGAAAAAAAAAAATGAGAGCGCACGGCGCAAGTGCGAGAGAAACGTAACCGGAAAAAATCAAAGGCAAAACAATGATCAAAGCTGTCATTACAGATCGAGGGGCGGTCTTTGATCTTGCGCCGCAATGCGGTTCGCTTGAGGAGGGGAATGGGAATCGGCTGCGTGTCCAGATTTTATGTTTTGTTTTTTATTTGATTTTCACTTTGTTCTATCAATCAGCGCCTACTACTCTCTGCGACCCAGCAGCGAAATGGAGAAGGGTATACGGTGTTCGGTTGGGGTTATAAAATGATCTTGAGAGGATCGGTGTGCGTGCGTGTGTTTTCCTTGCTTTTCACGTAATAAAAACACATTAGCAACAACAAGCAACACGTTAATTTCGTTTAAAAATAAAATAGACGAAATAATTGCCGCTCCTGCTTCCCAGTTGGAAAAATCGCATTTGATGGATGACTATGGAGGAAGTCGTCGCTTCTCGCCTCTCGCCTCTGTTGAGCAAGTTGTCGATTTTGGGGGATTTTGTTGGATTTCAAGAGTCAGCTGGGGTGTGTAATTTCCGAGGGATACGGATTTGTATGTACATTAAAGCATTTTGTGGATTTCCTGGAATTTATGCGGAATTTATCTTTCTTTCGAGCTGATTTTGTTTTGTTGTTTTTTTGGTTTTTGTCTTGTGATTGATCTTTGATTTTGGCATTTTGCCGCCGTCGGCAACTTGTTAAGGTTGTAAATAGATTGTGATTTACAGAAATTATTGTTGAGAACAATTGATAGCTAACTCATAATTGAGGAACCTATCAAAAAACGAACCAAAATTGAAGACATCTGAAAAATTGATCAACAAGAAAGAGCCTTTTAATAATTATCTAGATTTCCTTTTTATAGCTTCCCATCAATAAATATAAATAAAACATATTTTTACACTTTTTTGGTTAGAAAACTCTTATTCCCTTCCTTATTTAAAGTACAACTTAGACTCCTTAGATATTTGTTAATAATTCTAAAGACAACAGCCTTAAAAATTTACCCCTTCAATCTAAATTCCTAATAAAACCTTTAAAACTGACAAATGTTACACTTTAAAAAGCCATTAGTGCATCAGCTTTTGATTGTCAATTAGTTTGGAAAGATTTACAAGCTACGAAAAGCATTTCAGTAATTTCTATTTGTGTTCATTAGGAAATCCAGCGTTAATCCCACAAAAATGTGAACGAAAACAGCTGCAAATCTTTTCTTTTTTTTTGAAAATTTGTAACCAATTTCCGAAGCCGCGAAAACGTTTTTCAGGGGCCTTAACAAAGAAATTTATGGCTTTCGAGGGAGAGGTACCCCTTTACGCACCCGGGCTACAAAATTAGAAGCAGAAGTTTTTCTAATAAAAATCACGTAAACTGTCGCCTTAATTTCAAAAGAATCGAAACGATTCAACCAAGGCCCCAAACATCACTCCAAATAATTTCAATTTAGGCACGATTCTCTGCCCCTGAACCATAAATAATGGCAGAAGACTCAACCACAACGAACACTCTCTATTCTGAGAACCCCTTCGCGGAGATAGAGAAAGGGCTATCAATTTATTTTTGATGGCAGGCCCAACATAAATCCCCTCCACGGAAACCACAAAGAAATCACACAATAGAAATTTATGTAATGCCTTCGCAGAAGCCAGAGGAATCTTGATTTACCTCATCTTGATCTGGATTCCCGGGCTACCGTGGCGCAGGCTTTCCTCGCCCAATTCCTATCCAACTATCGTGAGTGTAACCAATTGTGAGTGCTTCTGTTGTTGTTAACACGGTTAATAAATCAGAATTGTCCAAACAAAGGTGTTTGCTAGAAGTCCGTGACCCGTCCCTTGCGCTCCCAGTCGCCATAGCGCGTGGGTTCGGGTCCCGCTGGTCCTCCGATCTCCCCCGTATGCGGATTGACGCCGTTGGGCCAGGGCTTGAGGGGCTCCTGCCCGTGGGCCGGATGTGGTGCACATTCGGGCAGGGCAACTAGAGGTGCATTCGATCGCAACTTTTCCCGGAACTTCAAGTAACGCTCACTGAGTTTCTCCTCAGGTTTGGGGAGCTCCTCTGCCTCCTCGTTCGTGTGAACATGTGTCTTTGGATTGGATAAGGTGCCATGACAACGACGTGTCATGTGGCGTCCGCACCGGGAGACTAATGATCGACAAAGTTGTAACATTTTTCTGATTTACTTGTAAAATCTTAAATATTGTGAGCTCTAGAAATTCCTGGAATATATTGTAGTTCGAAGTGCTAGAGGTTTTTTTCAGGGATCAGTTGATTCGTTATAAGAATTAACTTAAAGCCTCGACTGTTATGACAGCATGTCATTATGACATCTGAAGCTTGAAATGATTAAAAGTTTCTTGTTAATTTTTATAATTTAACTATTATTACAATTCTTTTTAATGTCTTTACCATAAAAAATTTCTAAACTGTCATTCATTTACCCAATAACTTGATCTAATTGGGCAGATCAAAAAGAAAGAGAAAGAGAGATCTTTTCCCAAAGGTTTAAATAAGAGCAACCGGCTTGAAGGTTGTCTCTCACAAGACATTAGATTTACTCCAGTCGCCTGTCCAAACATAGTTTGACATGACTCCGACTGACAGCCAAGATCAAATGTCAGTCTCTGGGAGGAGCCCCAAAGTCTCCGAGACTGTGGATCTAAGCTCGAAGCCACAGCCTCCAAGCGGAGGCTGAGTGACAAGGCTGACGGAGTCTAATGACTTTCAAGCAGCTGCTGTTGAGCTGCAATGGAGACAAACTTCCGGAAACGAGTAGCTGTCTATGGCAGTTAGACGGTCAGGCTGTCAAGCGAGTGCACTTGGAGAAAAAGCTTTGTTTTGTTAATAAATAAAAAATAAATTTTAGATGTGAGCATAAGCCTGGATATAAAGAGGGAACCTCGTTATAATAGTTTTAATTTAACATCTAAAAAGAAATTCATTTTTAGATTATACAAACTATAACTTTCTTATTTAGTTATTAGTTTAGTAAGTAGAAGGCTAAGATACGATTTTTGTTTTATAAAAAGTATTTAAAATTTTTTTGTTAAATTAAAACTTAAATTTGGTATACTTTAGCTTTAGGTATATTTTTTTTAGTGTGCAACACGAGCTTTCCAACTCATTCCCGTTCATTAATTATTAAAAGTGGGCAGGCCGACAGCACCAGCCTCAGCAACTGCATCAACATTAGCATCTGCATCTGCATCAGCATCTGCATCAGCATCTGCATCTGGATCCGCATCAGTCAGAGCCGTCAGATTGCCAGCTCTGATCTGGAAGGCTTCATCTGGGAGCGCGGCATGCTCCGATCGCGTCGAGCCCGACATGAGTTGGATTCGCGCCTCAGACACCTCCAGCTGAGCGGCGCGACTTCAAAGCCCCTTAAATATGGCTTGTGCAGGGAATCGTCATCCGAGGCAGTGGCAGCAGTGGCAGCAACATTCTTCAGATCCCCGATCTGTCGCCTGTCACTTGCATAACGTTCTCTGCAAATTTGTTCTGCAATCCAAACATCCCACTCTCGGAAATCGGGGCCGGCAGAAAAGAAAGAAAGAAACATTAAAAGTTGCCGGCGCGCTGCTGTCAGGAGATTTGCCTTACTCGGTGACTTTCTTCCCGGGGATCCCCTTAACTCAGCTGGCACTGCGCTCGAATTGAAATTGCTGCCTCAACGTTCCACGTCGGCATGACAATAATCTCGCAAATCTGTTTAAATTAAGCGAGACAAATGTTTCCTCTTGGCCCGACGGACCGACGAGTATGTGGCCAAGACGACAAGCCAGACAATCGGACCAGCTTAGGCTTCCTCCTCTTCCTCCTTCGTCTGAGTGTGTTATTGTCCTTGTCTTTTTGCTGGACTTGTCTCAGTTGGCTTGGGTAAGTTTTGGTTTATTGTACAACAAGGGAAATCAATAATCATGTTACAATATAATACAAATCATCTTACAATACTTTTTTATAATTTTAATAGAATTGCTATAAGAAATATAATATATTATAAACTATTATTCTTGGTAATTCTTAAGATTAATTTTAAAAATTAATCACCTAATTTTAACTGCATCATTTATCCCTCAAAGCAAATCTTCATAACTCAAAGAATAAATTTAAATTCAATTCTTTTTTCCATTGCAAACAATAAAAAGCGAAATTCACAATAAATTAATCGTATAAAAAATACGCTCTGTAAAATACAGAAAAAAATATCGAGAAACGTTCGCTGTCTTTGATCAGCCGTCAAGTGGTTTGATCGATTTCCACAATAATAAAAATCCACCGACAACTTGTCTATAATCAAAATCCCTCTGGGAATGTGTTGCCGCTGTTTTTGCGGTAGGCATCCATCAATCACAATGAAAAGTTTTTCTCGCATCTGATCTGATCTGGCCTGCCAGATCTGGCTGCGCCCACCCATAAATTTGTTTGATCCTGCCTCGCCGGATTTTACGGAAGAATCGAACATTTTCACACAGTAATAAAAATCTCAAACATGTTTGTAAAGTTGTTAGCCGGCAGCCCGGCCAGTCCCGATCTTTCTCTCTTTCCCGATTGTAGGCGGGAGCAGAACATATAAATTAACATTTTGACTGCCAACTGGCGCGGCGAATGATCAAAGACCCACTGTGCCGTCATCGTTGCGTTGATCATCGTCATCGCTCGACGGAGAAGGAGCAGCAACAGCAGCAGCAACAGCAGCAGCAGCAGCAGCAGCAGCAGTGCGAACATCATTCCACGTTTACGATCCATCAACACGAGCCATCAAATTGTATACAAACAAACGCAGCAAAGATCAAAAGCCACGTTACCTCCACACGGAATCTGTGCCGATGGCTGCCTCGTTTCGGTTTTTTCTGGCCTATCTGTCTTTCTTTCCATGATTCCCTCAAATTCATTAAAAAGAGTTTGGTGGTTGTGGCCAGAGACAGGGATCTTCATTCTCATTCTCATTCTCCCCGTTGGCATATATATAATTTTATCGTTTTCTCCCGGAAAAATGTTCACCTAATTATGGAGAGGCAACGATTCTCATTTGTCAAGTGCCTGGGAGAATAATTGTGTATTTTTTAATTTTTTTTAATATTATTTTTATTGTTATGTGAATTGTATATTAAAAAAATATTTTTAAATATAAATTTCATTTGTATCTATAATTTTTATAAGAAAATCGTCAAGTTGAGCGAGTTTTGCTTTTTAACATAGAACTAGTTCTTTAAAATTGTGTTTTTTGGTTAATTTGTAATCCAATTTAAGCCAAAAATGTATAAAATTTTATATAAATATATGAAAATGTACGGCAAGATCTATAATATAATATAAATATTTTTAAGATATATGAAAATATATGGAAATTACTCGAATTTGATAACATTACTTTAAGATTTAGTCTTTCAATGCTGTGAGATGGTACTCATGACTTTAGATATCATATATGAAATAATTATTTATACCAAAGAAGCATCATTTGCGAGTCGATCTAGACAAGTCCATTGGTATAACTAGATATTTTTATATAAACTCTTATACAAATCCAAAAGGAAACTATATTCTTTCTTAACTATAAAACCATTCGAACTTTTAAGAACTAAGGAACATGTCACCTTTACTTAGCAAACTATAATTAACTGAAAACTTTCCCAAAATATAAATTTCCCGACCAAATTTAACAGTTAGTTTACTAAAAAATACCTTTAACCTTACCATCCCCCAAAACCCAATGTAAATCACGCTTCAAAAAAGTAAAAAAGATCAACGGTGAGTGTCATAACACCATTAGCCATATCAAATGTCAAAGAATCGTCAGAAAGCTGTAAATTTATATGTTGCCATTTCCGGCACAGCCAGCAGACTTTTCAGATTTAATGCCTCGCTCACAGGCATGTCAAATTCAATTTTACCCTTATGAGCCGAGACAACGATGCCCAGCTATATAGTAAGCTATAGCTACATATATCCACCACCAACCGGCCTCTCTGGCCATGTCAGGCCCGGGGAGCGACCCCAATAAAGTGCAATTAGCCAGATTTATGATTATCCCCTGTTATGCACAAATAATTTTTAGGCAATTCCACATATATACGCTCTGCGACCGGAGCACGTACCGGCCAAGTCTTCGGAACGAGAATTTATAACACCAAACGTAAACAACAAAGAAGACAAATCGCTTTATTCACGGCCGCCGCAAAAACCACCCCTTGGCACACCTCCTTTGCCATTCCCATTCCCCTGGGCTGTGAATTATAGAGGATATGTGTTTGGGATATGTACACCCTACAGTCGGGTAAAATCAAATTGAAATCTGTTCGAAATTCGATACCACTATGTGGCTTTCCATCCATCTAACTTCTAGGCAGGAGGACTGACCCTGTTTTAGGTTAGGTAAAATTGTCTGAAAGACCCTCTTCACTTTCATTAATATAACGAGGGCGTTGAGATATTTCAAGGAAATCAAAACAATAAATTTGGATAGAATCAAAGAGGTTAAAAAGAATGGTAATATCTTAGATGCTACTAAATGATAGAAATTATAATCCCAGGGTTCTTTCAATTAAAAACAAAGCGAAGCAAATAGTAACTTTGTAAAAAGATCTTAAGTCATTGTATAAATACTAATAATTTTAATTAAGGTTATATATTTGTTTATTGGTTTAAAACACTCATTTCCATGTTTTTATTAATTGAATTCTTTTATGGGAACTTGTACCGTTTTATTATAAATAAAGTAAGACTTAGGTTTAGTTATAAATTCTTGTTTTTACCTTTTATAATTTAGGTCTACATTTTACAGTTCAGGAAATTTTCACAACTATATATCCTTGAATTGAATTAAAAATATTGATCGAGGTTAAGCTATGAATTCTTGTATATACTATTTATCATTTAGGTGCAAAATTTTACAGTTTAAATATTTTCAGATATTTTATTTACACTACTATTTTATATATTCCTTTAATTGAAAATTTTGTTCAAGTTCAAGTAAGTATCTTTAGCCATAAAAACAAAGCTTTCAATTCTGAAATTTTGCATATAATGCATTATAATTTTAACTTAAAAGGGTTTCTCCTCTCCTCTCCGGATGGTCACCCCCTTTATAACCACCAAGTACCCCACACAAGTGTCGTCTCGGTCGCTTGGTTTCCGGATGGTGATAAGTATTTTGGCTCAGTTGTTTTTGTTTGGACGTGTTATTAATTTCGCGTAGAGAGGGCCCGAAGTTTTTGCCCGCTCAACTGAAAAAGGCACCCCGAGAGCTGTCAATGCTAGTGGGGTGGATAGATGGATGGATGGATAGATGGATGGATGGATGAATGGATAAATGAAGGAATAAATGTATGATGGCCGGGGGAGGTTGGTAACACTGCCAAAGGGGCAAAATGTTGGCGGGCGTGTGCTGTCAGAATTGACAAATGTTGACAAATGGTTTGAAAATAATATTCCTGGAGGAAAAAGGAAAAAGGAACACGCAGCGCTCTCCGCCTTCTCCGCAAGTATTAATATTATTTGCCTTCATTAGTGGGCTTGTAACCCGAGGCGTTCACATCCACATCCGAGTTGACAGCCATTTGCACTTGTTTTGTGGGTCTGGTCTGTGTTTTTTTTTCGTCCTTTTGCATAGGCCAGGCTCGTCGCTTTCTGTAGTCCTGTCAAATCAATCATTGTTCAGGTTATGCTTCTACCCGGTTTTTGCACACTTGGTTTTCTGCGCGTCTGTCCCCCCCCTTTTGTTATTGACATAAAGCCGGCCCATAATTTTTCATTGCATTGCACACGCATGACATTAATTTTTGTTGACAGTTTTCTTTTATTTCTCACTGGCATTGTACTTATTCTTTTCCCTTCTGGCTGTCAGCACGCATTTACATGTGTCAGACGAGGTTTCCCAGGCAAAGTCGCTGGTAAAGTTGAAAAATTTCTGACCAGAGGGTTTTTATCCAGGTTGCGTGTGGATTTTGTGGTTACATAAAATTTTTGCTTTATATTTTTGAGGAGTTTTGTTGTCCGAATTAGCACGGTATTATTTGGGGAAATGTATATAACGTAGAAGAGAATAAAGGAGGGGATATAGGATCATTCCAAGGTATTAAAAACTTAAAAACTCTTGGAATATATTATTTACTTATAAATATTTACGAAAGTATATATATAAAAAATCAGGGTCAATAAAATATCTAAGGTTCCATACATCTAAATTGGAAATATAACGTATTCAGCGTTAAAATATCTGTTATAAAAAATATTTACAAAAATACTTTACAACTTTATATTTATACCAAGAATAAATAGTTTAAACTAAGTTAAAAATCTTTTTCTTCAAAAATTATAATCATCAATTATTAAGTTGAAATATCAATTAATATATCGGTCTACCCGTACATTTTTAATTAAATGTCAATATATTTACATTATTTTAATGAAATTAAGAGAAAGGGAAAACAATTTCCCAAAATTTCTAACGATTAATATAAAAACCAGGATAAACTTAACACACACCTCATATAAAGTAAAGGAAAAACTCAGCAGGGTATTCCATAGCCACTAAAATATATCTCTATTTTATTCTTTTATATTCATTTATATTTTACCACCTGTGTCAACTTGTTGCAGTTGCTTCGCATTAATTATGTTGACTTCGGACACATTTATTTCAAGATCGTTACAAGTGAGCTTGTTGAGTGGGAAATAAAAAAAAACAACTCAAGTTTTATATCACACCGACAGACACCCATCTAGAAGCCAGTTTTAGCAGCTCGAAGAAACAAAATCTTACCGAAATGACGGCATCCGACAGGCGACATGCATAATTTACAAGATTAACGATTCGAAAATTGATTTCAATGCCACTAAAAATGTCGAAAATAATCCGAGATACATATGGGAGAGCCTTAAGGTTATATGGCCGGGAGCAGTTATTTATTGTCGAGGTGTGTGTGTGTGTGTGGAAATGGGACACCATTTAAGTCATTTAAATTTTATAGTGAGATAATTTTACGGCCTCTCAGCAGCGGGTACTTAAGGGAATGTCTTATAGGGTTTCACCTTAATGACGCCACAACAAGTTTTAGTGGCGACTCATTTGACTTACCCCTGCATTTCGCTTTCAGTCTAATTTTTAATGACTCGTCTTCCGTAATTGTCACATTCTGTCAGCTACCAGAATTGATTTCGGGGCACTCAAGCTTTTGTTTCGCTCCCTTTTACGATGAATTTTAGTGCAATTTTGTGGAAATAAAATGTATTCGTTATGACTGCCCCCCGGAGACTAGAGAATGGAATAGAATCCAGCGGAAAGCAGTTTCTCTGCGCCTTCTGTGAGTGTGTGTCAAAGTTTATATTTTTATTTGTTTCGACAGTAAACTTGATGTGTTTATGACACATCTTGACAGTAAGTAGCTGCCGTTGCCTGGCTACTGTCAGTCATTTGACCTTTTTTCCTTCATTTTATTGGTCTCTCTCCTCGGTCCCCGTCTCCGTCTCCGGCTAAGCGCCCACTTATGATGGGGATCTCGAGGCGGCCACCTGAATGGACGGACACACAGATACGAGTATGACTTGTTTCCCACATGATTGATAGTTGGCCTGGCTGGGATTCAATTGGATTGTGCAGTTGAGGCATCAATAGAAACGGAGGAAACAAAAGGGGACTATGGCCATGGAATGGATGCTGCACTATTAAGGTATATCATCTTGAGGCATTTTTCACGCAGTGAAACACGTTTATAGTTAAAAGTTTGTAAACGAATCGTATGAATTTAGATATCTTAAGAATAAATAATATATTTTTTAAGCTAAAATAATAATGTTTGTTAAATTAGGAACTAAATTGAGGTACATATTACTCCTGAAATATTTGTTATGTATTTTATGTTTAGGATATTCCCACCGGGGCTTGCTAAAAAGGTTAAGAATATGAAAACCGCAAAATTGGAAATTAATCAAAAGTTCAAGAGCAAGAAAAGGAAAAAAGGAGGGCCTACACTGAACCTAAGAAAAAATATCAGGAGGGGAAAATATATACAGTTTCAAAGACCGAACTATTAAATGCCCTAAGAAACAATACATATATCTAAAACTTGACTAGAAAACTTTTTACAGAGATAATTTTATAAAAACTTCATCAAATATATTGAAAATTTTATAACATAATAAAATATTAGAAAATACTATAAGTGCTTGGAATAAAGTCAAGACTGATCGAAATACTCTCTCCATTAGTGTATAAAAATCGTGCAGCGGTGTCAAGCAATGGAACAAAACGGCACGGAATGGAACCCAACAACATATTCAATAACGAGACATGTCAAAAAGCCATCATAAACAGATGACATTTCCCATATTGAGTGGCGAAAGTAAAATTTAATAATAATACGACATCGACGACGGCCAAGTCAAAGTTATTATTGTTGTTGTTGTTGATGTTGTTGGTGTGGCGGCGTTACGTAGCATTGGGATTGGGGATCCGAGGGCTGGGGGCCGAGACACGGGAACTTCTACAAGGCGGCAACACGTCAACAACGAAAATTGACACGCCGACATAAACACTCGCACATGTTGTCGTGGCCCGGGGGCTACGGAGGAGGCGCTTCCATCTCCCTTTCTCTCCGGCCACGCCCGCCGCCTCTCTTGTGGCGCCCCCTGTCGAGCGGAATGTATAGCAAAAATGTCAATATGTTGTTCGGGCTTGTCAGGCCTGTCATGTCACGCAGCAGCACCACCAAATCGTATCTCAGTTTCAGGCAACAGTAGAGACTGCCAGTGATGGAAAAACATTGGGCTTGATAATAATATTTTAAATTAATATATTTTAGAGACCTTTATATATGTTTAATATACTGGAGATAAAGAGGTAAATATTTTCGTGATACCTTCGTTTTCCAGGACAAGTGCTTAACAAAATGTTTTTAAAATAGATTTGAAAACGACTAAAAACCTTTTTCATTCTTTTTTTGGGAAATCTAAAGTAAACTTTTCTTACACATCATTGAGTTTATGTTTCACTTTAATTGAGAGATATTATTTGCATAATTTTTTAGTTAATCAAACTGATTTCCTACAGTTACATTTTATTTGAGTTTTTAAATCATGATAATACATACTAAAATAAGAAAATTTCAAAAATATATTAAAATATTATTAAAATTGTACACTCCCTTTCTATATGAATTATTTTTATCCTTTTCTACATCTTCTATTTTACATCTCGTTCGTTTTACCAGGCTTTACTGTTCTCGCTCTCTACTCCTGCCAGAAAATGCCGCTTGCACGAATGTTTGTGGCACATAATTGAAAGCTAGCTAAATTAATTTCAATGCAAAAGGCGCCAACCTCGAACGGGTTTGTTCCCCTCACTCTCAGCCAGCTCCACAGTTCTTGTTCCCCTTCCCCCCATTCCCCCCTTACTTCCTCCTCTTGCGGTGGCAACAACTGACTTTTCACACATGACTGACTGAACGACTTTGACTGGCAGCTCGTTAACCGAAGCTTCCACTTAGTTAACTGATAGTTAGCGTGGGCCAAAACCTAACCATTTTCTGTTCACATTTCTGTAGTTTACACGTGTAGGAGTGACCCCAGGTCACCGGGCTCACGACCCCAACAAGCTCCACAAGTATAAATTATAGTACAATAAATGGATGGTTAATTTTATTGAGTTTATGTTTAGGAGAGTTACTGAGAGTTACTGAGAGTTACTAGAAAACATAAATGTGGTAAAGAAATAGGGAAACAATTTAAATTGTTAATAATGAAAGAGAAAGTCTGTGTAAACCGATTTTGTGTTTAATATTTTTACTACAAGGAAGGTAGTATTTCATATTTAAAGTATGTACATAAAAATAAATGAAATCGAGAAATAAAGTTTATAAAAAGTTACTTTTACGGCTTGTGATTGACTGTTAAACCTACAGATTTGTATAATTTACATATAAATATCGATATTATATTTAATTTTCTATAATAAGATATATATTGTTATGCTTTACCTGAGGTCAAGAGTTAAGAAATCATACATACAAAAATATGATTTGCTATTTAGTAAATTTTTACATAATACTTTTATTTAAGTTTTTTATAATCAACATAAGTATGTGAAGTTAACTTAATTTTGACTTATTTGTTATTGATTGAGTTTCATAATTTATAAAAATATGTTTGGCTTATAAACTTAAATTTCAGGAAGCCTTCGTTAAATTTTAAACAATAATAAGATAATAATTTGTCATATATCATCATTTCTTAGTTGTGTTTTTTTACTTTAATAAAATGAAATATATTCGAAACCCTCTTTGAGACGCCTTTCTCTAACATATCGATCTATTGATCTAAACCCAATGTTAATTGTCTCTATTCAAGTGAGCGGAAGTGTCTGCTCATTGTCCTGTTGTTCCTGCTGATTTTGAGGAACTTGGAAAACTGGAACTACCTCTCTGGGGAACCACCCTGCTCTACCCTACTTCGTGGTCATTTAACGCTCTGTCATAATTCGTTTCCTGTTTATTCAACTACTTAAGAGTGACAGCGACTTTTGTGTCAACTAATAAACCGAAAAACGAAAGACTCGCAGCAGCAAACTGAAATAAAAACGAGTCAGCGAATTTACGACCATCCTCAGAACGTGTCCCTGTCCCTGTCCCGGGGGGTTGACCAATGTCGGGGAACGGGAAGTGCTCATACGGGTGTGTCCTTATGTGTATCAGTGCCGCCTTTACTGCGGTACGTGTGAATGGCCCTAGCCAGGGAAAAGAGACAGTCTCCTCCTCGGTCGTAAAAAACAAAAGGTCCTCACCCCGACTCCGGGATCGTAAAAACTAACCACCCATGGCTAAGCCCCAACGCTTTTGCTAAATGTTCGATAATTTTTGGCCGCAATTGCAGTTTTATGACATTTCATGGATCATATGTGGCTCGGTCCATAAATTGTTGTTGCGGCCTTTCTCCGCAGCAGTTATCTCTCATATTATGTCCTTTCCCGTCGCAGTCGTAAACTTGCCCCCGTAGTCGGCTGCCAAGTCGAAGCAGCTGTCGCCGCCTGCTCTTAATAACTATTTCTATTACACTTGCCACTCGCAGCACGCAGAGATTGCGGAAGCAGGAACGGGGAGCTGGCCTTGGCAACATTTTCTACTTATCTCCGCAATGCTTAAGGAGCTGATCCCTGGGGGCTTAAGGATGCCACAGCCGACACATGAGGATAGTGAAAAAAATTGCAAGAAAAAATATGGAAGATAAAACTTTGGCACATGAGAGTCCAAAGTAAAGGGGAACCATGTTGTTACAGTTTCTAGAAACTATTATTATTTTTACGTAAAATAATTTAAGTTTGGTTTACCTTACTGCAAATAAAGGTTTTTATAATTATTATTATTATTGTTATATTATTAATATGGTAATAGTTAAGGAAACACTTTAAACTTTTAGGACTTTGGTGATACATTACACATCATGTATAAACTATAAGATAATGAGGTAATTTTACAGTTTTATTCTAGTAAAAAGAGAGCATTACGTTGGTAAGAGCAATATAACCTCAACTATTCAACGGAATTTTTCTGTGTTCGAGTCTTTTACTCCTTAAAACATTTTAGCTTTTTACAATAAAATCCTTTGGATATTTTAAATCCTACAACATAATAGATTCGAAACCAATCGTTATACTTATTCGAAGTCAAAATTGAATACTCCGAGATACTACAACTGAACGAGATACGCAACTCATCCGAACTGAACTCAAGCTCGGAACTGGCGCTCATAACTCTCAACTAATTTAAAATAATTTATAACGGGCGTTTGTCACATAAATCAAGCCGACTATAATCCTTTTGAACGGGGCGCTCGCACAAAAGGAGCTCGACTCCATGTCACTTGAGGATTTATATCTTCCTTTTTGTATCTCTCAGCTGAGCCAGCGTAACATCGAACAGAAGCCCTCGAAACCCCAGCTTGAAGTCGGTGCCGAGGCTAAAGTCGAAGACAGGATTGTTGTTGCTGCTGTTTTGGGGCGGCGGCCTCGTTTGATGTGCAAACATTATAAAAAAGCCAATAAAACATTTAAAAACAGCTTGAAATTTTTCATTGTTGAGTTCTGCTTCCCTCGCTCCACCACGCTGCTTTCTGTTTTATTTGTATTTTGCTTTTGGAAATTGAAAAAAAAAAGAAGGGAATAAACCTCAAAGATTCGAAGACTTATTAATGCGACAACAGCGGCGATGCCACAGAGCAGCCGCGCAGACAATTTAATATCTTTTGAATCCCTTTGAGGCTGTGCGCTGCCCGCCGAGAACGGTAGCACACGAAAATGTCAACAATCAGGGAACAATCACATTTGGCCGGCTGTCACTCTGACAGCTACCAATATTTATTTTAAATCACGAACATTCGAGTATTTTGCACTCGCAAAAATTAGGTGTTTTGTGCATGAAATTAAAGCAATTTGAGAATAATTAGAAGTGTATGTTTATACATTTTATTATGAGATATAAAAAAAGTTTTTAAACTTTTATTAGAGACTTAAAATATTATATTCCCAAGGATTGATTGGTTTCATGTTGCTTTAAGGAATATAATAATTAAGGAATAATAATAATTAAGGAAATTTAAGGAATATATAATAATTGTTATTAATTCTTTCAGTGCACCAAGTTACCTGATTTGATGGTCCCGCATCTCCGGCGTTTATTTAGGCAGCTACTGTGTTTGTTTTTTGGCTTCCAATTTCGTTTGAATCCGCTGCTCAAGTCAGTCAGACAGTCAGTCAAAAAGAGAATACAAATATCTTTGACAGCTACTGTGTGTGTGGATCGTGACAGGGGCTAAGGAAGAGCTGAGCCGAGCCACACCGACTTTGAAGTCCGCCCGAGTTGAGCTAAGTTGACTTGCCCATCATTCGGATTCATTTCGTCTTTTTTTTTTTGCTGCTTTTGTCATGTCATGTCTCGGAACTCGGCTTGAATCTCAGTTAGGCTCCCATTTCCTTTTTGGTTATTTTAGACGATGTGTGACACACATTCCGCCTGCATAATACGGCGATACTTCAAAGGATACTTCTCGAACCGGTGCTTCCTTCGGGCGTGTGTCTGTGCGGCTTTTGGTCAAACGAAAACAAAGCCGAAAAGAAAGGTATGGGCCAAAAAAGACCACAGTTGCCAAATAAATGCTGCGCCTACGGCCATTCACAATTCAAAACAATGCCTACGGACTAAGACTCCTTTTGGCCTTGAGGCGTTTTGCTCATTTATTCCTGGAATCAAATGAGCGAGCTCCTTTGACAATATTCTTTGTATTTGATCTATGCATTATCCTTACCTACAGATAAATGCATTGGGAGTTTTTTTTTAGAAATATGAACAAATTTATTTATTATTCTGGAAAAATTAAATATTTTATTTTAAATCAAAACCAAACAGCTTAAGAAAGCTCAAGGAAAATCTGCTTAACTTTCTGTTTACCAAAACGAAAAATATCCATAAATTTTAGGCTGTCCACACCCAAAAAAGCAAAATATTTAAATACAAATAAATAAATACTCACGTTTATATTAAAAAATTTTAAGATGGGCAATCAAATATCACTCATACGCCATATGAATAATTCATCCAATCAAAAAACCAACAACTTTGCAAATGCAAATGCCCATAAAATTATACAATTACAAAATATTAAAAGCAAATTATGGTTAATAATTTTCAACGCGTATAAGCCTTAAAAAAAACAAAGGTTAATCGAATGAATATACATATATGCGTATATATTTTATGCAAAATATAAACAAAGACCCCAAAATGAAAGTAACGAAATGAGACGCATGAGGAAAGGTAAATGGTGCCGACAAAGTGATCGCCTGTCTGATCATTTCATATATCAAAAGACCATAAAAAAGAAACGGGCTCGTTAAGGAAAACGTTTTAGGGTAGTTTAGACTTGTTAATACTCTTGCTTATGGTAAAAAGGAATATTATAAAAGGTCAATTTATCAAAATATGGCAAAAGGGAACTATAAAATACAGTTGAATAAGGTATTTGTTTCACACAATTATTCTCAATTAGATTTTACCTTTAAAAATATTATATTTAGGCCTATTACGAAAATCTTTCAATATTCAAGTCTTTAATATTAATTATATGATTATTTTCTTTGTTTTTTTACTTCGAATATTCTTTTAAATTCAATGAGCATTCTACGGTATCTTATTTATTTCTATGCACGAAGAAAGAGCTGGAAGGGAACGAGACTCCCATAAAGAGTGCCAACGTTTTCATAGTGTTTTAAATAGTTTACGATTATTGCAGGGCATCGAAGGCAACCGACCAGCATGAAACTAATACCATCGGGTTGTGATTAGTAAACTGTTGGCCCCTTTGAACTGGCCCGACACATTTTTTTTGGCCTTTGTTTAGGGCCGGTGTTGAGGTTTTCCCGATGCATTTTTAATTAGGGTACACAGACAGAAGTCTAAAAGTGTTGATAATCATTGAATTTATCACCTGTGAACCCCGAGCCTCGTTACCAACCAATCAATTTAAGTTTTCCTCTCCGTTTTTCATGGGTATAGTGAAGACTTGTTTGTGGCAAACTCAAACTCAACGAGAGTTAAACGCTTCATGAATGTATTTAAAATATTGCGACGAGCTGTCATCGGATGTCATGTCAATCACATCACTTTCAGATTACAGGTTTTACTTTAGAGAAGGAATTAGGATTTTATATATTATGTCTTAACTTAAATGGGAAAAACTATAAAGAAATTTCTAAAAAATATTAAACGTTTTTTTTCTAATAAACCATACAATTTGACATCCAAACCCAAAATCTTTATTTATTTTCCATCGAAACTCCACTTAAATAAATTTTTTTCTGAAGTCTATAAAGTTTTCTCACAGATTCTATCAAAATGTAAAGAAATATACTTGAAAATTTAAATAACTTAACAGGATTGGGTTAAAAGAAATGTAAAAAGTAAATCGCATTTTTGCTTTTAAGCAATTTCCGCACTCTCGCACACTCTCAACGACACTCGAGAAAGGCTTAAAATGGGATTCCCTTCAGTTTTCCTGTTGCCAACAACAAACAAACGCAATCAAAAATCTAAAAATCTGCAAGTGCCTGGCTGCAGTCCTTGAGTTAATGATATACACTCACTTCAAAAGGCGAGTTTGTACTCTCTGCTGAAGGGGTTGCGGCATCCATGGGATCCTGAAGAGGGTTCGTCGAGCCCGAGCCCTCACCCCGATTTTATTTGGTTTGAGGCAACATTGTGTCAAGTTTAAAAAATCGCAAAGAAAGCAAAGCCATCGAGCTGGCTGAAGAACCCGATTTGGGTTGCGCACCCCTCGACAGGATAATGCAAACACTCTCGCACACACATGAGCCCCGATAAGGGTAGAGAACCGTATCCGGGACGCGAGGCACTCGAGAGCTCGGTTTTGAATGACTGACAACCTTTCTTCGCCGCTGAATTGCAACTGTGAAAACAATTAAACTCTAGACATGAAAACATTTGCCCTCTCTTCATCTGCCCCTTATAGTGATGTAATAAATCCGGCAACAAAGCCCTAATGCCTCAGTTGACTGACGCTGGTCCGTACCCTTCAAGTGTCATCCAAGAGATACATTCGGTTAACAACCCCTGCGAAGGGCTTGATGATATCCTCACTTATCCGATAAAATCCTGGTACGTATTTAATTTGAATTAACCTATGGAGTAGAGAGAAGTTCCCATGATCAGCAGAAAAAATGTCACTTCCGAGTTCATTTCGTACTTCCTAGAACTCGCCTTCGCTCGTGTATTTGGGAATTGACTGAGATCAATAAATTAGAAAAGAACCTTGAGACTCCCGAGGTAGCTCGGACCAGCAGCGGGGGTTCCAGAGAAACCAAAGTTGAGACGAGGGCAAACTTCAAAGGACCGACTTTATCGACAGGCCCAAAGAGAACCGAATCCATTCATATATAAACACACACACACACAAAAAAATGTGCAAATATTTTCACTCAGGCAAATTTCTTCATAATTCTTGCGGCACTTTTTGCTTGATTTCTTTTTCTCCCTCTCCTCGGTTTTTGTGACAATGTGGTCGACAATGGATAATGACCACTGTGCGTGCCCAATGGCGTATTAAATGGGATTTCTTGGCCCTGGCCCAGCCTCTCTTCCAGTGAAATGCAAGCAAGTTGAAGTTCTCATGACGGTGTGAAGAAAGGTGTTTTTCTTTCCTGTTCCGGCTTTTGTCAGGCAAACTAGAAGTCGGTAGATACTATTTGATGTTTTTACAAATGTTTTAAGGCTTACAGAAAAGAGGAAACTAAAGAATGACCAAGGTATTGGTTCAGGTTTTTATTTTAAATGTAATATTTTATTAGGAATTTTACAAATCTCTGATAACTTAGAAAATAAGTAATAAAATGCTTGTGTTAAACAGATTAAAACATAATTTTAAGAACACAAAAGTATTTTTTGCTGCAATTTTAAAGTCTAGTCCTCTTACTGAAGCACTTTCTTTTTTTTTTAGCTACTCTTTTAATTAAATGTTTTATATATAAAGTTAATTTAATTTCCCGTATCTTTAAATTGTAATTTGCTGAATACTATGTGCTCCCAGCTGAACGTTTCGAAATTCAGCTGGAAAAGCGGGAAAGGAGCTCAAAAGACTGACAGAGAGAGAGAGAGAGGGTGGAAAGGAGCTGCAGATAACTGACATTTGACTGTCAGATGCTGTTGGCTCTCATTCGTTAATGTCAGAGCCAAGAGTTAATCTCGCGTGCATTTCAAAACAGTGCAGACAGAGGCGAGGCAGTGGACCAGTGGAAAGGACGTAACCCACCCAGCTGGGGAGCCAGGAGATCCAGTTGAGGTACGCACTGGTCTTTGGGCTGTATTGTAATCAAGGTTGGGCTTCATCACACCCTCGCCTCGTGCTGCAACTCTGGCGGCGAACAGAAACAACTATAGGAGCGGCGGACAAGGATAACAGCCAGGTTTCACTGCAGGAAAGTATTTATTAAGTAATCAAGTTAGTTTCATACATTTTTACATAAATTTGTACATCGAATTATAAATAAATATGTAATAGAATTTAAGTCGGAAGCTTAGAGAAGTCTGTTATAAAATGCAGAAGTTTTCTGGCTTATTTTAAGACTCCTTCGGTGCCAAAGAAAGTAGTGACTCTACTTTGAAGGGTCACAAATGTCATCTTGCACTTTTAAAACTTCTTACAAAAAGTGTGCCACATAAAAATATTCTCTACAAGAGTATAGATATAAAAAAAATATATTACAGAAGTAAACGAACTCCTTCTTGGCAAATATACCTTTGTTTCTTGATTAAATTTAATGATTTAACGACCTCATTTTATATTTCTTTCTCTCAGTGTGCTGATGAATGACTAACACACTGACGTACTGCCAAGTGGTAAGCATTCGGTGCATCAGGAGGCTGCATCAGGAGGCTGCATCAGGACGCTGCACCGGCTGATGGATGGTTGAAAGCAATGGCAACAAGAGAGTGGAATGGGCGGACAGAAAACGAGGGTGGGGAGATGTGGAGAGATCGGTTGCCGGCAGAATATATGAATGACATGGCAAGCATATGCCCGCCAGGATGATGACTCGGAATCCCAGTCTGGGATTGAGGCTCGCAACTGGACCTTCTGCTTTTCAGTGAGGCTTTTCCCCGCCAAAGGATACGTGGTAATCCTATAATGGCGTAGGAGGTGATATGGATACTGGTACTGACACTGGGAAATAGATCCACAGGCCACTCAGTACAGACAATTGAAATGCAACTGTCGGACAGTGGCACATTTTTGGTAAGATAATAAAGTTTTAGGATAAACCTGTTTATAGAACTTAGTCCAAAAGGTACTACTATTATTTTAACTAATAAAAATACTATTCAAATATAAGAAAACTCTGCTGTGTGGCTTAAAGTAAATAAAATGTTAGCCAGACTTGAAAATCTATAACTTCTTTAGAATTTTAAAGTTCTAAAAAGTTCAATCTGTAGAGTTTTTAAGGTCTAATAACTTCATTTATTAAGAAAATATGATTTTAAAACATTTCGCAAACGAAACCAATGAACTAGATAATAGGCCTGACTTGGAAGCATTTTGCATTTGAGTTTTACAAAAAGGGTCTCCTGCATATTAGCCATGATATAGTGGCAAAGTAATTTGAAATGAAAATTAATGACATGCAATCAATTTTCGTAGTCGTCGTTATTTGTTATTTTGATGACTTGCCTTCTGCACACTCACACACATACACACAGTCTCTGGCTCTCGCTCTCTCTCGCCCATTTGTCAAGGGCGAAACAATTGGGAGCACGAAAATGAAATATGTCCGCCGTGCTGGAGAGTAGCTCAGGCTCAAGCTCCGAGAGTGACTGAGTGAGAGGGAGTGGGGTGAAAAGTGGAGAACGGGACAGAGAGGACTTGCTTTTAACCGCAATATGCTTAAGTTGCGGTTATTTATTGTCAGACACTGTGTGCACAGCGAGAGAGACAACAGTTATACCCTGCAGTTACAAGGAAGGCCAGCTTGCTAGGAACGTTTCATATGAAAAATAAATTATCTTTAAGCTTGCAATGTTTTGTTTAACCTAGCAAAGCAGTTAAATATTTAATTTTATTTTAAGCATGGCTGGGCACCGGATTTTTTGATGGGAGCTTGCAATTTTAGCTAAACAAATTTATGTTATTTTGGTATAATCAAAGCCACTTGGTATTTTTTGTCTTTTAACTTTGTGATTCCTAATTTACCAAATAAAAATCTATCATTATGAGTTGCAGCGTATTTGTTTTTTCTTTTCTTTTTTTGCAAAACTTGGCGTTTATCCCTTTCAAATTTATCTTTCACGTATAAAGCCCTTCATGCCTGATTTGTATCGACACATTTCGCCCGCATTTTGTATTCCGGCTGTCAACGCCAAAAGTTCAAACTGATCAGCTCTGGGCTCCTTTGGTCGCAGTCCCCCCTCCCCAGCCCCCTTTTTCCCTCCTTTCGGTGACTGACTGACTGACACGAGCTTACGTTTTTACTGTTATTCCCCCCACTACCGCCCCCCAACTCGACTGATTGATGGGCGACAGCAAAAAAGTTGGCACTTGCTTTGCAGTGTTTTCAAACCGAATCCCCCGAACCACCCACAACCACCCACTCATCTGGCCGGCAACCCCCCAAAAAAGTTGTTGTTTTTTTGGGTCTAACACTAACCGAAATAAGTCATCGCGTGCAGGGCTGCCATCAAGCCAAAGCCAAGATTGATTAGTTATTGAAAAGACATCAGCTAGGGACTTTTGGTATAGGAGGAATGGCAACTGATACCCTGTACTTCGAGTGATTTTGATGGAAGTAAGATTAATAAAGGAAATTTTTGGATAAAAATTTAGAAAAATCTTTCACAAGTAGCATTTTTAAATTTCCTTTTATTTTATAAATTGAAATACCGAAAAATTAATCAAATTTAAATATTTCTCTCAGATTTTTGCGAATGTAAATTATAATTATAAAGTTATAACAATCTCGAATCCTAATGTAAAAGTTACTTCAGAAATTACTTAGCATATAATACGATATGATTTATGTATATATTTTACATTAAAATAAAATACTTTTAGATATTCCAATTATAAAATTATACTTGGTTTAAGGGAAATCCTTCTTTGATATATAATAAATTTATCAGATAATAAATTAAATAATAATAATCCTCAATTTATCTCTAAATTATTAAGAAAAAACTATACAATACTCACGTAAATTATAAAATAATCGAATCACGTTGTATTAATAAATATGCTTCGTTCTATTCTCTCAGTGTAATCACTTTGGTGCCTTTCCAAATAAGCCATAATGATTTTTGATCGATGCGTCCCAGTCCGAGGACGTCAGCGGATCATTAACAAAAATGAAACTACCCCAACGGCCGCTCCGCTCCGCTCTCCCTTCATCCTCCGCCAGCGATTATGGAGCGTTTCTCGATTCCTCGTGCATAATCATTTTCAATAAATAATTTTTTCTGCTACCCAAACTTCTCCACTTTGTTGTTGCTTGGCGTTTCTCTCGACGCATTTTTTTGTTGGCTGGCATAATGACAGCATGACAGGATAAATTACTGCCAAATGAATGAGGCAAAATATGTCTTAAGCGACACACTCGCTCTCACACACACAGACAGCCACGCCCACTTGGCGCTGCCAAAAGCCAAACATCAAAAATTATTTTGCCTCTCTCCCGACTGTTGTGTAATTTACCACCAAACAGCGTGGCGAGGGCTTGAGGGAATGAGGGAACTGAGGGGATGAGGGTGCTGGCAACGCCCGCATGGTAAAATTAATAGGCATAATAATTTTTTGACAGCACCCAAGGATAACGCGCACAAACACACACACAAAGCCACGGAAAGGCAACTCATCAGAGTCCTTTGCATGCGGTGGTAGTACATTTTTTTTCTCTTGCGTCGGAGCCGGGGAGCCCGTTGAGTGACAGGCAGGTTGATGATAAATGATGTCGCTGATGTTGGTCCGGGTTGCGCCCTGCTCCTGCCACGGCCCCTGCCCCTCGCCCGGGGAAACTTGCCTCTTGCCACGTCATGGAGGCAATCATTTGGGGGTCCCCGCCACGTATCCTTCACATCCCCATCACTCTTGCCCCTGACAGAGACAGTCGTCGTCGTCGTCGCCTGATTACTTTGATGACGTTGCCACATATTTGTGTGTTTGCCCCCCCCTGCCCTTTTCAGACCTGAAATTCATAAAATTTTGTGCACTCTCACTTACGTTTCGAGATATGTATATAGGGGTAGGGTATATCCACTGCGGGAAATGCTTGAATAAAATAAATGGATTAATTTTTAGTGGGTGCAATTGCCAGGATCAAAAGGAAGATATTATTATTATTTTATATTTAAATATTTTATCTAGAAAAATAAACTCTTAACTTTGTAATATTCGTTTATTAAAAAACGTATTCTTACAATTTCTGTATATTTTGTACTTATATTTTATATATTATTTTAAAATATTAGGGGAATCGGAAATTTTAGAAAAGTGTAAGAACCGGCTTTGGGTTTATATAAATGTATTGAATACTTAATATATAATATATAATATAATATAATTAATTTTAATAATTATGGAACGAAATATTTATCATACATTTTCAAAGTAAACAAGGAGAGTTTTTAAGAAATCTTTTATTTTACAACTACTTAATTCTCAAATTATCATCAAGAATCCTTCGTTTATTTTTTACTTTTAGTTTTATGCTTAAAATTTTAGTAGTTTTCAATCAATATTTCACAACATTATTGATCACTATTTTCCTTTAGCTATTTCAACGTGGCAAATGAAGTTGAATAATTAATTGATGAAATATTTTTGTGCGTATGTCGCTTTGACATTGAATAATTGCTTTCCTTTTGGGCAAATCCACTCACGTGGCTGTCTTTCTATTTTGCTTTTATCTATACAAAAAAATATAAACGTACGCATAAGCCTAGAAAAACACAAGACGGGAATCTATATCTAAGATAAGTGCTGAGTCATCAGGATCTAATCTATCAGCGGCGATGTGTCAATTTAAAGTGTGAGAAAATTGCTGGGGAAAGATGAATGATGATGACAGGACGGATCATAATGGAAAGAAAAAGTAATTAGTGTGACTCACTGATTAGTGCACCCGAAAATAGTGTGTATACATTTTATAAATATATTTTAGGTAGACTTCAAAGAGGAAGTTCAACTGATTAGTTATTAAAATATGAATGGTAGGTAAAATGTATTAAATACCTCACTAATTAACTGAAACCTGAGTGGAAATGTCACAGGGCTCACTGTCGTGGTGGAATTTTTGACCCTGGCATAGAAATTTAAATCAACAGCCGTCAAACAATGGACCGACCGACTCTGTTCTGAGCCTCAAATGGCTCATAAATAAAACAATTGAGTTAAGCCATAAATCAAACACTTAATACAATAGTTTCCGCTTTTATTATTATGTGTTCGCTTTCAACTTCCCAACTACGCTGTGCACTCGCATAAAATTGCCATAAATTAAAATAACAGTAAAATAAACCAGCGAGAGAGAGGAGCAGAGTGCTGCAGGGAAAGGAGTACGGAGTGTGGTAACTGAGTGTGTTTGTGTGTGTTGGCCATTGTGAGGCGGCCTAAGCTCACAAATTAGCATACAAACTGTCTGGCAGAAAATTCGCCATTGAAAGAGACCAGGTGAGTCGCACGATAATATTAATATGTACCTCACTTAATCATAAATGCCCGGCGACATGCAAAAACCCCTATTCTCGGCTTCAAAGCAATTGATGTCTTTTACACAAAGAAAAATAAATGAAGGTAGAGAGCGCACAATGAAGAAACAAATCCTTTTAAAATGGTTTTCAGTCTGCTGTGGAACACAAGATTTGATTTGTTTATATGGCGATTTTTAGCTTGGATATGATTGGAAAAGAAAATAATTGAATTATAAATTTACAAGAAAGAAAAGGTATTAAACACTCTCATTACTATGTTAACAGCTGTTTATTGCTGTATAATAATTGGATCCTTGATATTTTAATATTAATAATAATAATAATACTTATTATTATTTTTATATTTTAATCCTTTTTATATTCGCATTTTAGAAAAATCTGCACAAGCTTATTATTTAATTATGTATTCCAATACCAGCTGTAAAGGATAAATAAAGAATAAAACGTATTAAACCTACAATTGGTATCAAAATTGTTTCCTAATTCGGTAGTTCCAGGTCTTGTAGTCCCTGAAATATGAACAATTTGACTAGATCGACTCGCCTGGTGATGCTGAACAAGAAGTAGCATACTTTATAAGAGTAGACGTTCATCTTTTTGCTTCTTTTTCAACTATTTTATGAGGGATCTAATTATTAAAATCATTTTGTCCTGTAAATATATAAAAAATTAAATCAATTATATATTTTAATGACTTTGTAATGCAACATTTCCCTTTATTCCTTTTAGTGTTCCTACTCCCAACCAAGTTATTTGTTGTTTCAGTTGTTGGTTTTTGCTATTCTTTGCGAAAGCTCAGTTGGCAGGCATTTTGGAATTGGGCGGCTCCGTTCCAACAAGTTGCATGCCGCTAACTAGTTAATAACAATGCTTTGGACAAAAAGTGGCAACCTGTATGACGTGACGGGTTGCATGACATGCATGCGGCTGGGTGGCGACCATATAGTCGTGCGGGGGTTGCCTCGGTTGCCACCCCGGCAAAACTAAGGCCCAGATCGAGTCCGGCCCAAGCCGAACCGAGACTAACCCAAATTAGAAGCTTTTCAGTTTTTTTTTGTTATTTTTTTTGCCTCGTAATTTATGACCGGCACTTTTCGAGTCAATTCAGCCAAGCGTTAATCGTCGTTTGACTCGTTTTGCCCGGTAGGCCCAACAATGCGCATAGCTTAGGTTACACTTGACAGCATAGTTTTCTTTTAAGAAGATATATTAAGAATTTTGGACATCATTTATATTTTTTTTCTATTTGATTCTGATGAAAAAATGTGAAAAACTATTTTCAAAATTATTTAATAAACAGAAGATGTGTTTTTAATTATTAGAAACTTTTTCTTTTATAATTTTTATCGCATTTAGGGTTTTGCTAAATTAAAATTTGTAATAAAAGGTATATATCTGCAACATGTAATTGTTTTTTTCTCAACATGTTTCTAGCAACATGCCTTTCCTTTAATATTGTTCAGTATGTTCCTAGCAACTTTTCTCTGTTTTCAGTACTCTTTAAATTAAGTTTCTTCATAATTTATGCATTTTAAGACAAAAAGAATAATTAATGTGCTTCAGTTACACTTTATAATATCTTTCCAATTGTTTCTAGTTGCAATAAACAAAGTTCTATAAGAATTTGATTGCTTTATTTTAACTTATTTAAAATGCTTGAAATATATAAAGTTCTATGAGAATTTCATGACCTTATTTTAGATTATTTGAAGTTTTTTAAACAAAAAAAAAACTCAAAACTCAGATAAGTATTTATTGTAAAAGGACTTAAAGTTCTTATAATTATAAATTATGCCAAAAAGGTAACATTTCTTGTTGCAAAGTGAAACCAGTCCAGATCGGCACAAAACCAGGGACAGGGGTCCGGCACTTTGTCGCATTGTCGTCTACATGACTGCCCGCCTGCTTGGCTTGGGTCGGCGGCTACTGTCCTACTGTTATGAGTATTATTATTGTAATTTGCTAGCTCCGAGACCCCACGTTGACAGCGTGTCATTTCGTATCGTTTTGTTTAGTCATAGTCACAGTGGGTCCCCTTCCTTGCGGCGGCCCTGCACTTTGTTCCTTTGCTTCGCTTAACTGGTTCGCTTGGGCTTTTTTCCTTCTTTTTTTTCTTTATCCGGCATATTTCATAATTAATTGTGAAATTATACAGAGACATATGTATGCAAAAATTGTTGGACAGAAAGAATTTGTAAGGGATTGTCAGTTGTTCTTTTATTGTTTTTTTTTATATTTTATTTCTTAAGGAAGACTGGTTTGTTGTTATTAAATACCAGAAAAAATAGTTGTTAAACTCACGTTCTTTCTAGAATTATCCTTTAGTTAAGAGATCTTTAAATTAGAAATAATCCGTGCCACAAATTTTAACTCGATATCCTTAAATTCCATTTCTTTAACATTTTTTCCCGCTTCAACTGCAAGCAACACGCACAGATGTGGGACCCAGGCCGTGGGCCATATCAAAGTCAAAGGCTGTCCAAAGTTTCAACTCGCACAATTCATAGAAATTAATTGGTTTTCATGGAGGTGGCGGTGTCCGTGTTGCGGAAGGAACTACTTGCGGACAGCGAATGTTGATGGCGATGACGACAGCGACAACTGCATAAATGTTTCTGAAAGGTGAAATCATGACTAGGCGGGCACAATGCAAATCAGGAAGCGAGTTTGAGCACCTGGAGCTGGAAAAACTGAGGGCAGTCGAAGGAACTTAGGTAAGTACATAGTATGCGCCCGAGGACTCCGAAGAACTTCCCCCCAACGGCAAAGTAACTGTCATTGCCTTGTAATGTGGCTGGGTTGGGCCCTTTGGGGAGGGAGATGGCGTGTCAACTGTCAATTTGTATTTGATAAGCTGTCACTTGGCCGCCCCCCAAGGATTCGTATTGCCACACACACAAATCACAACAAATAAACGGCAATTGACAGCGACAAGCGAAGGAAGAAGCGACTGTTTTGGTTACAGTGAAGATTGGCTAAAAGTGATAAGGTAGAGTGTGACGGGAAGGTTTTGAAATTCTGAAATATTTGGAAAATAAAAATGGGTCTTGGCTGAATATTTTTAATGTTTAAATTTATAACAGGAAGAATACATTACTTTTTAAAGAGTTCAACAAGATATGCCATAAATTCTGCCTTTTCGAGAGTAAGTATCGAGTGTACCATTTAACATATCTATATCGGAAGTAAGTAAATTTCACTTAACTTTAACGACTATTTAATTAATTTGTTTTTGTATCTATTCAATTTAAAAACTATATTGTTGATAGGCTTTTATCGAATAAAAGAGTTTTACTAAGTTAAAGGTACAGGTGCGATAAATTAAGTAATATATATCGATTTATTAAACTGATGGTACCTAATATTATTTTTTGATAATATCCAATCTGATGTATTTAAGAAATAAAAATAAATAATAATAATTACGTGGAAAAAATCGATCAATAATATTTTTTCAAAAATAAGGTAAAGTATACTTTAATAGTTTAAAGCATTCAAGCAAAAAGAGAACATGGTTTATATATATTAGTATAAACATAGTACTATAAATATAGTTCTATAAAAATAGTACAGAAGACACCTGCTAAATGAACCATAAAATTCTTCCTAATTTGATTGAAAATAAATACCATACTGACGCACTCTGTAGATTCCCCCTCTCGGATCCAAATCAACCTCTGAGGTCACACTCAGCAATTGAACTTTGTCATTGGAGGCGCGTTTCTCTCCAGCGGACTGCTAAATGCTCGTGTCAGGAGAGTTTATTTGTCTTACTTATTTATGTTTATGTGCTCTTCTGGGTGCCCTGCCCCTCGGCACCGCCTGCCTCCTTTAACGCAGCTAAATTAGGCGCACGTCCGTTCCGGGATTGGGGCGGGATGTGGAGTGGAGTGGAGTCCATAGGGTGTGGGATATATTGGGGTTGTGGCACAAGGGATATGGGTTCCGATCTGCAGCAGCTGTGCCTAATTTATTTCAGTGGACGTGGCCCCGTTTCGCCTTCGTTCGAATCAAACTGAATCCCAGAACGAATCCCACAGTTTGAAGATTTATTTCATTCTGAAGAACATTAAAATTTTACAAATTGCTTTAATCAAATAAATTGCCGCGTTTATGGTGATAAATTGTGTTCAAGTTTTTGATTCAAGATGCGTGAACCCAACTTGGCAATTGAAGGAAGCACGAGTGAAGTTAAATGCAGCTCACAATTTGTTCACAAATTAATGAAAAGGTTCTTACAAAACGGGTTAATTTCTAAGTTTAAAAGTGCAAACACATATTGCTATTAACCCTGAAGAGTTAATATCCATTCACTCAAATCTGCTCTGAATATTTTATACTGCTGCCTTAAGCCATAACTCATTTGTTTAGTTTAAAATAAAAATTAAGTTAAGTAGGCTTGCCATTTCCTCGGGCAACTACTTAATTTTTAATTAGTTCGCATCTAAAGGAACCCTGCACCCAGACAAACTCGTATTAAATATAATTTATGGCTGACTCCAATTTATTTTCAACGCCAGCAGAAAACTATTAAAGTGTTTCCATCTTCACTTGAGTCCGCTTCCGATAACGATAACGATAAGTATCTCTGGCGTGCATATATATAACGCTCCTCACCTAAGTGACTCTTTTGCATAATGAATGAATGAATGGACGGACGGGGTGAATGTGAATGTGAGTCTGAATGTGAGTGAAGAAGCCGGGCGTAGAGAACAAGAAGAAACTTAATGACTTGACATCTGCAGACATGGCCACCATAATACTTTGTATGTAAATTTCGCCAATAAAGTAATTTCTTTTAATGAGCCGCGGGCCAGCGAGAGAGAGCCGCATAAGAATTGAGAATGGGAGGGCCATTAAGTATCGCATAAAGTAACAAAATGAATTAGGCCCCGACAAGATGATGATGATGATGATGGTGGCATGGTGGCGGTGCCACGATGCCGCGGTGCATGCCCACGGCCCCTATCAACTCGGTAGTCTCGATGCGCGGAAGTAATTGAGTTAAATATGCACAAGATGACAGCATAAATTATGCGCTTCACACACAAAAAAAAAAAGAGTTAAATGTGGTCTTGTGGCAAACAAAGGGACAGTGACAAGCAGCCGAAGAAAAGCTAGAAATGACGAAAATCTACTTATCAAAAGTAAAGCCTGGGAACCGCACCCAAGCTGCACTCAAGATCAAGATCCCAGGACCTGAGAAGGGGTTGAAATCTTCTGGCACTTGAAAAAGTATGCATAACAAATTCGATAATGAACTATGAAATTTTCGCCAGATTGTAACCCTTTTTGTGCGGAAGTCCCTGCCACAGTCGGAATTTATTTTGCTGTCATAAATTTTGAAATAACAATTATTGCTATTTATAGCTGGCAGTGGGAATCCTTCGAAAGGATTTGCATAATAAATGGTCGTCCCCAGAGGAAGACGTATTTCCTCTGTCGCATTGTCACAATTTTCATGGGGTTGATGTCGAGGAGACTGAGCAAATATAAATAATGGATATGCTTTTGAGATACTTTATTTACCTCTTTGAGATATTTACTCTCTACTCTACTTTTCAATAAGTTTTGTGAGTATTAAATTCTAAACTAACCTGAAATAATATCACAACTTGTACATTTCCCTTAGTTTTTCCAGGACATATTGAAGCATAAAAATAAATCAAGTGTGAAAATTGAGCAGTCCTTGGCCATAAAGTATACATTTGTAACGCAATCTGAGGAAAAAATATATGTCGGAAATATGCAAATCTCTCTCAGTTTTCTCTTAACCTTCCATAATTTTCATCCGGAAAATTCTATGGCTCTGGCTTCGGTGTGTGTGAGAAAAGTTTCGAGATGAAAAATCTGTGTGTAGGTAGGAAGGTAAATTTGTCGTTCAGTCGCTCACTCGCTCGGCTTCCTCACCTCGTCCATTTTCCATTTAAATGTAAATTAATGGTCAGTTAAGCTGTCAGCCACGGCCAGAGTTTGGGTCTCTCATTCAGTCAGATTCGGGTGGATGATGGGAATTGCCATCGCAGCACATCACAGATTTGTGGTGTTAATTTGCTGTGAAATGTTGACTGACCAGTGGCCGGCCAGTGGACCAGTTTACCAGTTTACCAACTTACCAACTCACCAGTTGATGCCATTTGGCCCGTAATTAATTGTCTGTGTTTAATGTGGGTTAATTTTATTTATGGCCAGCTCGTTATTTACATTTACAGAACGTAAGAAGCACAAATCTTCACACGCCAAACAATTACACAAAAAAAAAAGAAGCAAAAAAAGAAAATGTATTTCAGATTCATTCCCATTTTTCTCTCAGCTCCTCCTGCCTTTTGTCTCTGTATGTGGCTTGGCAAACACTGACAGGACACTTTTGACAGGCCAGAGACAGCAAGGACTAAGCTTCTGCTAATGTCAACAGCAAACAGTTCAAAATAAGCAAAAACGAATAGCAAAAGCAACTTGGAAAATACTCTTTAAAGGGAAGTAATATTTATTACTTGAGAAAAAGAGTTTTTAAATCATAACTTTTATAATAAATGTATGTAAAAGAGTAACAAAATCATAGAAAAATTGATTTTAAAACTGTTTCGCTGCGTTTGAGGACCATTGACTTTGGAACCTTGAAATCCTGTTTCTTAATCCTTTTTCCTCTTACCAAATCCCCGCCAGTTTGTATTACAACCTACTGTAGGGCATTTTTTTTAGAAATATAAGACTGCATTGTGGCAAGGAGGGGCAAAAAAACAAAAGCCAAACAATAAGCAACAGTGACAGTGGCACTGGCAGTTGTCTCCTGCTCCACGACGACCCTTTCTGCCTCTGACAGTTGTCAACTGCTGTTGGCTGCCTCCTTTTTCGTTATTTCTTGGATTTCTTTTTTTGAAATTTTCGTATTTCGTTATTTCTCTCCATATATTTGGTCATTATTATGCTCCAGTTATGACAGTCAGCATCAAATCTAGTTCAAACTCCTCACTTACCTAGAATAAACTCACAGCAGCATTGTTGTCTTCGGCTGCAACCATAAATTTCCTCTTAACCAGTTTAGCAGAGGGGGAAAATATCATAAAATTCGAAATGAAGTACGCTCGACATGCCTCGGACGCTGTAAAATTTATGTGACAATTTTGTCCAGAATAAATGACTGCAGACCGGGCCAGAAGAGGATGCTCCATATGCGGACTATATGTGCGCATTCAGGTTTGTTCTAGGGTATCAACGAGGTGTATTCAATGCTCAGTAATGATATTTTTTATACTTTATAATATAGCATAGTTTTGAGATATGATTTATTATCAGAGAAAGCTAGCATTATATACTGACATGATTTACAATATTTGTACAATTTTAATCCTTTATTTCTAAGGGTATCAATGACTCCTAACTTGTTAGCTTGCCAACTGTTTTTCACAGAAATTAGTTGGGTTAAAAGGCAGGCGTACACACGAGAGGAGGAAGGACTTGCAGCAGAGTTCTGGCCAGCATTTGGCTCCGGCGATTGCCATTCCACAATGCCCACAAAGTGGGTGCCCACTAAAAACTAACCCACTGAAAGCGAACACAAGGGGGATGTGGCATCTATGGAGTCTGTGGAGGCTGCGGCTTGTGGGCGGATTGAAGGAGGGTTCGGCACTTCAGCACTTGGTCTCCGTTCGCCTTTTGTCTGTTGTCGGTCATGTTGCATAAATCTCATTTTGGGCTTTATTTACTCGCAAAATGTTCACGTTCCGAGCTCCCTCTCCCTCCCCGTTCTCCAGTCTGGCAAATAAATTCATTTAGTGGCATTTAGTGGCCCCTTTCACCTTATTGTCCGTGGGCCATGGTCATCCCAACCCCTGGGTCCAGGATATTGCCAGTTGCCAGTGTGTCCCATGTGTGTGTGCATTTTATGGCCTTCCCTGCGTTTTTGTGGCCAAACATGAAGTGAAAATTACACACTCGCACACACACACATATGGCAAATGTAGCGCAATTGTTTTGCCCCCAAATATGATGACGGGAGTGCGGCGTGTGTGTGTGTGTATTTCCGGAGTGTTGTGGCTGCTGGATTTGGCTTTAGTCGGCAGTTAATTTTCATATTTTCTAGCCGCACTCACATACCACCCCCACCGTCCCCCCTGCGCTGACATTTAGTCGTAAATAAATTTAACAATTTATTTAGATTGCAATGACAGGCGGATGCTATTAAAAGCGAAATTTATGGGGTCCTTTTAGCGCTCTTCCAGACGGCGGTCAAGCGACAAAATGAAAGATGCACAACTGAACTTAATGTTGCAGTTACAGAAGTTCTGGGGAAGAGCTGAAAATTTAACAAATATTTAAAGAAAGAAAAGCATGATAATAATTTCATTAAATAAAGTAAAAAAATAAGTGAATTGTACCTGAAAATATATAAAAAAGAAAGAAACTGGAACCATGAATTTTTTACTTGTTTAAAGTTTTTAAAAAGAGAGAGATTTCTTATAAAGTGAAATCTAAGGACTTGGCTAAGTATTTTAGAATGATCTTAATGCTGATCTAAAATATATATATATATTATTTGATAAAAAATATAACTTGTATGTACCATTATTTATTTAATGTGTTAGTTTTAAATAATGCAATTTTTTTAATAATTAATGGAATAAATAAGTTTATATATTTTATATTATATTTCTTGTGAAATCAAACTCTTTTTTTTGATTATTATTAAGTTTATTAACATAGTACTACATTAATTCTTATTATTATTTATATATTTTTTTTATTAAATATATTTCCAACTACATAACTGTTTTTCTCAAGATTCAAATTACACAAAAGACCGGAAATGCCATTTGAATATTTTTATGACAGGTGCCGCTAAAAACCTAACCACTTGACCCTCGAAAATCCCATGAATTAGAAATTTGAACCTGCTGCTTGACATATTTCCGACTTAAGTCGACCACTCGACTATTTGAGCAACAAAAGAGGCTCTTAATAAAAACAGCAATTCGTTTTGTTTTTGTCGCCAGGGAACCATGTCAATGGTTAAGGAAACTGAACGACATTATGAACATACTGCGGATATACTTAAATTATTGGCAGCATTTAACTAACCCCAAAAATGATAAACCCAAAAAAGAGAGAGTTCGAAAAGGGTTAAACTATTTACTGGCAACGAAACCCTTTGAAGGGCAGCCGTGCATTAAACAAACTTCCTGCATAATACCGAAACCCATGAATCTTGTCAGACGACACCCCCCTTCCATTAATACAAAGCCAAAATTAACCCCCGTTCGGTTTTGGGTATACTTTTGTTGGTCTGAAATTGACTGATTACCCACAAAATTACTAACATTTATTGTACGTAATTTGAGACATTAATAAAAGTTCCATTCCTATTTGCTCGCCTCGGGTTCTCGCCGTTAGTTTTCCCCGGATGTAACCCCTTTTCATTCGAACGCCTGACAGTTGGTTTCTAACATTTCAAAAATTTGTAACATTTGTTTCCCGGGAATGACATTTGCTAATTAGCCCCGGGATTGTTCTGAATTTGTGGATGCTAATTAGTTTTTATTACCTCAGCAGGAGATCGGGTTGAGTCCTGGTGGGAATTCATTATAAATTCTAGAATTTTTATCAAAAATTTCTTTTGGGTAAATTAAATGTTTGTGATGATAAAGGGGGAAATCAAGTGGAGTTCAATGGGGATTCCAGAATTTACTTTGTTTTATTTGAAAAACTATATTTTTGAATATGGAACTAAGAAAAAGATGAAGGTCCTTTTTTTAATGTTACATTATATTTTAATGTTTTATCTGATTAGCTAGTTTATTTACCACTTTAATTTTGTGAGTATACAAATATTTAAATATTATATTATATCCTTATTTATTTTCAGTTTATTATTATTATTCCTTTTTTATATATATTTATTTTAAACTGAATTTAATTTAAAGACCCATTTTTTGTTACCACATTTTTCTGTGTGAATATTTGGATATCACAAATGGTTCGACTTTCCCCGATTTCCCCGACAATTGGCTCAAGTGTGTAATATATGGCCGGAGCGATTCCAAGTGTTGACGGAAGTTGTGAGAACCATTTATTTTTCTTCTGGGGGCTCTCTCTCTTTGTTAGAAATTCGAGGAACTAATTGAGCGTGTCTCATGAGGCCTCGACACTTGAAACAAACGGAGACGAGAGCCCAGAAGCAGCAGCACAAGACCCAACCGAGACTACCGAGAACTCAATTTACTTTTTCATTAAGGCGAGCTGGGGCTGAGAGTGAAGATGAGACAGGGGAAGAGTCTGAAGATGAGAGAGAGGATGAGATTGAGTTTGAGGACGGCTGCTCAGGAGATAGAGAAACCGCGGTGGAGGGCACTTGAGTGCAGCTCCAATTATGGGTAGAAACTGACGTCAGTTCGCGGCTCGACTCATAATGAAAACATTTAACCTGTCGTCGTCAGTGATTCAACATGAAAATCATTCCGCGGCTGCGGAGAGGGGATTCGCTTTTCCCTCTGTCTATACGCTTTTCAATTATTCGAGAGATGCCCAACGCCAGGGATCCTTTCGAGGAAGACGATGGCAAGCTGGAAAAAAAATAAGAAGAAGGAGCACTTGAGTGGGAATTGACAGAGGGCCGGGTTTCAAGTTGAGTGCATAATACACATTTCCTTCTGCGCGGGCTCCTTGTTGTCATTAATGAGACGTCTTCCTCAGGCCCAGCGATTCTCCGACGATTCTGGTTCGGTTCGGGCGTTCCTTTTCTGGATCCCCACTGCACAGTCATTTCCACTTCAGGTTGTCAAAGACTATGGTCGAAGTCCCTCGTCATCTTTTGTGGCAGCCCAGGTTGCCGCAACCCCTCACTACTCTCGCAGTGTGTGTGTGTGTTTTGGACATTTGAAGCATTATGTCGCGCCTACTTTTTCCGCCTTGCGCCCTGGATTAAATGAGCGACGCCGACGTCTTCTCTTTGATCTTACGCTTCGTTTCTAATTTGATTATAAACGCACTCTATCGAGAGAGAGAGAGAAAAAATAACAACACTAGCCACCTTCTATATATTTTTGGCTATATTTTGATTTCTTTGATACCCTGCACTTACACTTTTGCAATTTTTAATTAATTTTTAATAGAGAAGTATCGTTAATATTTTAAAAATTAAATTAAAAGCTTAATAAATATCAATTTTATTATTCTTTATTATTTTTTTCTTAAGTAAAAATTAAGTTATGTGGAATTTATATACTTAAAGTCAGGAGTACACCTTATTCGCATCCTAAACATCTTTATTTTCATTCCACTCGCACACTGGCAGACCTCCTCCTCTCTCTCCTGCTTCTTCTTTTACTCCTTGCCACTGCTGCCGATGAGTGTGCGCCGCGGCTTACTCAATGACGCGTTGAAAGTGCCATAAAAAAAAAGGACATGAAGACGTCCGTCCCAGGAGCAAGCGGCGAGACAGCTAACAGAGCGAGACAAGAAGACATCGCCGTGGCCCAGAGGGCACACAGAGAACGTCGGGGGGTTAGGTGATGACAGCATTTTAAATGAAATGAAAACGAGATGCTTTCACTTTGGCCCACAAGCAAATGTCTCACTCGGGTGACTTCTCCCACCCCCCTCAACGCGCCATTCTGCGGTCTTTCATTGCCAAAGTAAGCTGAAGTAATGTCAGCGACCTACATGAGAACTTGCCCCTAAAAGGGGAAGAGGTGAATGTGCCCCAAAGTGGAGGATGTGGATAAAAGGGCTTGATGTTATGGTCTCCTCAAAAGCCGATTATCCCGAAAAGGGTTAGAAGGCTGACACAAATTGATCAGTGGAAGTGATGTGACTACAAACTGAATAATATATAATATTCTTAGCTAAAAATATTTCCAACAATTTGAATATATTTTCTTTATGCTTTAAATTTTTCTTTTATGATATTTTTAGACAAATTTCTCTGTTAGCTTGAATCACCTGAATTTATTTTCAAATTTAAATTTTATCTTCCATAAAAGTTCCTTAAATTTCCCTTCAATAAAAATCACAAAAGACACCGACTTTACAGACAAAAAAAAAAAAAGAAATAAAAAGGGTGCTGCTTTCGACAATTTTCAAAACACGTGACGATAAGCTGAGCCATCAATAAATTAACACCGTAAGCGGCGAGGAGCGAGCGAAATGCGAATGAGTAGTTAACGCTAAGAAAGCGACTGAATAGCAAAATGTTCGAGAGTCGTAAAGGACCCTTGTAAAGACAAACATGCCATGCATAGCTGATGAATCCTCCGAACGTGAACAGATACGCGGGAAAATGAGGCAAAAAACCTTGCGCAATAAAAACTAAATTATATCCTTTGAAGTTCAAGTGGCGGCGAATAAAAAACAACAACAACAAAACGCTATGAGCAACATGTTGGCCAGACGTGAAGTCACAGTCAGACCATAAAGATCCATTCAACACACATGAAACTGAACAAAAAAACACTACAAAAGGCACCTTGTAAGTCGAAGAGCGAATACTCTTTATAGAAATATTGATGTTTTATATAGTACATCTTTTCTTTGTTTAAAAAATATTAACAGTGCAAAAGAAAGAAAGAAAAAAAGAATAAAATCTTCTTTCAATATTTTATGCGTTTTAAAATTAAAATCATAATAAAAGACTAAAAATTCTATAAATAAAACTTAAAATTCTGGACCACAAAAAACTTAAAGAAAAATATCTTAAAAGAAGGTAAACAAAAATATGCATACGTTACTTTTGTTACGAAAAATCACAAAAATTCTTTAACTTTTTTATGAGTGAAGCTTAGTAAAAAATGCTGCTAAATTCATTTACTCTTCTGTCAGCTCATTCTAAAAATTTTTACTACCCGCTGGAAGAGTATTGAGGAAAAGGAGCTGCGGGTTGAAACTCTGACAGACGTCGCCGACCCACGCACTATTTAATTTAGTACAAAATTATTATGCGCAACATTAGCACTCGTCTCGGTTTGCTTGGGTTCTGGGTTTGGGGTTTTTTTGGACCTGAGATCGGGGTTGGGGTATTTTTTCGTTGAGTTCGGAGCGTGAGGTGCCTCAAATGAAGTGTGAATTTTGCTCTCAGACCATCACTCTCGGTTGAGCAAACAGAACACAGAAAAGGTGCCGGCATTGTTGTTTCATCTTTTTACGGATTTGAATATATGAAAATACAGACGTTCCAGAAATTGTGAGTCCAATTTTTCCCTATTTATATATATTTTAAAATATTTGAAGAATAGTCATAATATTATAAAATATTTAAAGAGTAATCAATCTTTTAAAATATACTTCACCACTATATAAGTGAAAAATAATACATTAATAGCATTTCCATGACTCTTTTTATGCGTTTTTTTCCTAAATATATTTAATAAACCGATTTTTCAAAAAGATAAACCAAAAGGTTAAATCATTGTATAAATATTTGTATAATTCCGGCAATGGCTTTTAAAGTAAGAGGTATTATTTTTAATTATGACTTTAAAAACTGTAATAAAATAAATATATTTCAAATATTTTCCCAAAAAATTTTAACACCTGAATCCAATGTATTTTAAAACTAAATAAACATCTTAAAATAACACATTCCTTTTTTATTTTTGAAATGATGTAAGACTACCTAAAAATGTCTTAATTCAAGGATTATATTCCTTTAAACTTATTAATTTTTTTATGTATCCATCACATGAAACCTGATATTAGTTAAGTTCAACTCCAAACGTAAACACGTTTTTTGTTCTATCTAAAAAAAATACAGAAAGCATTCCATTCTACCATATATCATAATCAAATGGAACGAGCGGAGAAATAGCGATTCAAAGGCAACCCAAGCCAGCAGCATCAGCAGGACAACAAACAAAATATTTATGGCCAAACATAAAAATCTTTATGACCTTCCCGATTCAATCAGAGCAGAGCCGGAGCCGGAGCCAGTGTGCAGACCCAAAACAACAACTGAGCCAGGTCCCAGTGCGACTGGCGCTTCCTGGCACACACAGGATATAGCCATCCATAAGGTGTTTCCCCTGCGCAGCCCTCCTGCCGTCCCCGCCATCCTATCCTGCAGTCCCCATGTGTGCTTGGCTTGATAAAGAGAACATAAATTATGGCCCTATATATCATGGAAAATCTATCGACAACGTTGAATTTTTATGACCTCCCGAGGAACAACGCAGTTTAACGAGCCGGCGAGAGTCTGGCCATGTTTATTGATTTACTTGCTAATTTTTCAGTGCAGGCAAAGCGAGGCAAGGAGTGCGGTCAATCAAGGACATCCGAGGACGGGCCCCGAGTCCCGATCCCGGCAGGCCATTGTCCTTGATTTATGGTCAGTCATTCATTTGCCAGCCACCAAAGTTGACACTTCTGCGTATATCCAGCTCGGGTAGAGGCTTTGTCCTGCCAGTCACTCCCCTCACAGCAGCCAGTATCCTGACATTTTGACAAATAATTTTATTGATGCCTCAGTTCCACGCTGTCTGTGTTTGGTTTTTAATTGTCGCTCGGCTGCGCTGGACGCACGTGATAATTGCTCATTTTATGACGCATTTATCAAAGTACATTTCGAGGTCTCGTCCTTGGCATTGTCCTTTGTTCGCCCAACAGCCGTCGCAGTTGTTGATTCTTCGCATCAAGCTGTGTCTGTGCCTGACACAGGACGGGACCATACCCCTCGGTCCCTGTCCCTGTCCCGGTCTCGGTTTCGGTCCACCTCCCATCTGAGATCCGACAGTCACGCGTCATTTATTTGGCCGTGACAGTTCCACTCCTGATTGCAGTTTTTCCTCCTGGAGGTATCCTGGATACGCCAGCGAGTGTCTGTTTTGTCTCGGCAAATTGAAATCAGTCTCAGTCTGGTCTGGTTTGGACTAGGAAATATGTGCTTGAGAGGTTTCTTAAAGTTAAAATACATTCAAAGGGTTTTTAGGTTATAAATATTACATATAAGAAAGCGTATAATATTTTAGAATTTCAAAACAAATATATCAAACCTTAGATTACAAGTTATATATTCTTTTATATCCGCTGGTTAAGCTTTACCCTTTATACTCTCTCATTTCTTTAATCTTTCATTGTGTTTTATCGTTTTATAAACACACATTTGATTTATTTTGTGGATTAAACCCTAATCAATAACTGCCGTACATCATTTTCAATGCCATATCCCCGTTTGATCGGAGGTTGTAAGCAATTAATACCTAATGCCCAAAATGGCAATAAAAACGAAAGCCATCAATTTATCATTTTAGAATCCTGCACGTGTCAACTTGTGTATTGCCATTTATTTTTATTTTTCGTGTCCTTTGTTAGAAATACTCTTTTTTTTGGAGGGGAGCCTTGGAAACGATTAATTTGCTTTATTAAAATACACACAGGGGAGGAAGGGAGGTAACAAACATATAGCCCGCAGTTTGGCAAAAAAAATAAGGATCCCTTTTTTGGTGCATTACCGTAAAATTTCAATGTCACCATTATTCCTTCTCCTTTTTTCGGGCAACTATTACGAGATAAATCGCTGTCGATAAATTATCGACAGGCGGCAGGCGGAGCTCGGACTCGATTCACAGCGGGACAGCATCCCCTTCTCGTCCTGGATATATATTTTTTATTTTTTCTAGGGGATCCTATCGCTTTGTGTGCCTGCTTAGTTCAGTTTCATACTGTTGGTTCTATTGAATTTATTGCAGTTTGTTTTTTCAATTTTATAAATGGCATTTCTGGACCTCCCTCCCTCCCCGGTGCGGAAGTGAGTTATTGTCTTGCTGCATGGCACGTAGACGCATTCAAATCGGAAGTAATTATGGTGGAACATAGGCAATATGAAGAAGGTAAAAATATAACTTGTATTATGAATAAAAAAAAAGTTTTAACTGGAACTTGAACGAAGCGTAAAGGTGAGCGAAAGTGGAGATTAAGTCACATTGATTTTATTTTATAAAAATTCTTAAGACTAATTTTTCGTTTATCAAATATTTTTGTATCTTTTAGTATTTATTTGTAACCATTTTGGTAATATTTTAGGAATTTCTGTATATTTTTTAATCTTCATTGTTCTAAATTTTCTTATTATTTTTAGGATCATTTTATATATTCCTACTTTAGTGTAAATTTTATTAAAAGACAGTCATTTTAAAAAAGCATTATAATTATATTTTAAAGTCCAATATGTAAACTTTTCTCATATTAATTTCCTGGTATTAAAAATAAATATTACTGAATCCTCAGACGGATAAAATATGACTGCTCTGATAGCTCCTTTATGGTCCCGGGGAAAAAGGTTCTTCAGATGGCAAAATAAAGCAATTATCTGGCTGCGATGTGGGTTCCTTCTCCTTGTGCGTAAGTCAACTGAAAATCCGCAGACAGTTAAACGACTTTCCCTTACCAATGGCACCCACTTCACGGATATATATACCTTCATATTGCCGGGAGATAATGTCAAATTTATTGCATTATTTTTCTCTCCTTTTGCCTTGCGAGTTGTTGTTGTGCATGCGTGAGCTCCCTTCGCCGGAGGCCACAGCCACCCACCACCCCCCGGTTACACCCACCCCTCTCCTGGCTACCCCTCTACCCCAAACTCCTGCTGTTGTGCATAAATCAAAAGGTAAATGGCTGCATTTTTATGACTGCGCCGCCATCGTCGTCGTTCATCGCCGTTCGCCTTTTGCGCTGCTTCGCTTTTATCACACAAACATTTCTGTGATAATAAATGCCATAAAAATGAAGAAATATGTGGTTAATTTTATGTGCTGCCTTCGTTGGTTGCCGTGGCTTTACAACACTTCCTTTTTATATTCCGCCATATAAATGTTTTCGCGGCTACAAATTTCTCCCACTGCATCTGAATATCTCTGTTCGCTTTCCTTAACGATTTCAGCAAGGATTTCTAGGGTATATTTGACACTATGATTGGGTTTTATCTTTTAAGGTATTTATTTATATATTTAAAAATATTTGTTAAATTGTAGAAAACCTTTTCTAAATGGATAATGATGCATGAACTGGTGACTTTCTTTTGAAACAGTTGTAAAAACAAGCCTGATGTTTCCCTTTGACGAGAACCTTTTGTTTCTTTTCTTTTGCTTTGATCTTCAGATAGTTCAATTATAAATTATTTTAAATAAAATAATAAATTCTTTCTCATTTGATTGGTTTTATAAAAGCTGTAATGGGGTCTATAAAGAATTTTTATAAAAGATCTTCGTTAAGAGATCTTAGTTAAGTTAATTACTTGATTAAATCCTAATTTGTTTCATATTTTCATAGGGTTTCTATTATCAAATCTTGTTGTTTTAATAATTAGAAATACTTTCTTTAATCAAATTTTTTAATAATAAAATTATATACATAATAACTTGTGTAATTCATACACATTTCATTTAGTTGTCTTCAAAAAGTTTCCGCTGCATAAAAATTAAGTTATCAGAGCCAAAGTGTTCCAGGGTGAGCATTAGGTTGAAAGCAAATCGCTTTAGTCACGGTATCAAGGTGTTCCGCACTTCCGCATAGCGTTTTTCTTTGGCTTCGTGTAATTTATAATATTTTTGTATTATTTATTTGACACCTCCCCCTCCCTGCGAGTCTGCCCGTCCCATTCCCGCAATTTGGTAGTAAATAATTCACATACAGGAGCAGCGAATTTATGACGCTGACAAAGTGGCCATAAAAAATAACAAATAATAAGGGAATATGCTGGCGAATGTGTGTACAGTACCTGCACACATACCATGTCTATATATATACATAAATATATATATATATATATGAATACATACATATTTATTTTGGCAACACTTTTTTTTCACTTTGTTGCACGCAAAACCGCAAATTATGTCTAAGCCGGATTGTATAAAGTATCGCAGCAGCACGCTCATACCTAATAAATCCATCATTTTCACCGAAGGTCGAGTGAGTGAGTCTCTCCTGTACCTCTCTACCTGTTCTCGGACACCTCGCAGGTATATTTTACAGCCGGGACTTAGCCGTGGATTTCCCGTAACGAAATATCTATTTAAATGCTCTAAATCGGGATTAAGACTGTCGCTTCTCGGTTTCGGCTTATCGCCCATATTTACACGGATTTTAATTTACTTGCCAGGGGCTTTAAGGGGTTCTCGCATCTCAGGTAACATGCTCTCTAATGGGCAGCAAAAATCCCCCCAAGGCCTTAGCAAAGTATTTTAATACTGGGATTTGGTTTAGAGTTTCGGGCTATGTTTAATATCGATTAGTCCAGCAGGGGGAAATCTTAAGCCAGATCTTGGGTAACCCTGATGATTAGGTAAAAGTGATCAGTTTGACTGGTAAGGAAATATATTCTTTCTTTTTATAATATATATTAAAATAGAATTTGAATATATCTCGAGTTGTAGAGGTTTCTAAAAATATAAATATAAATAGAAATATGGAATATTAAACAGTCTTTCCCTAAATTAGTCCTTAAAATTTGAATAATTGGTCACACTCGTCAATTTATGTTAAAATACTTGTATACTTTATGTTGATGCAAATATAAAAAATAATAATACACTTTCCATATCTTTCAAATAACATTAAATTATAAAACAAAAATAAGAAATATATAATAAAAATAAATTGAAATGTACGGCCAATTATTATAATTATTATTTTAAAAACCCTCTTTTTGCATTTGGAATTTATTTATTACTTTTTAGCTGTAATAAAAATGTTATATTTAACCCACAATTTTGTGAAATAATTCAAGTAATTTATATTATATATTTAATTGAAGATAAAAGGAAATTTATTAAGTTATTATCCCTATTAATTTTACAGTTTTAAGCATTTTTATTGCTTATATAAAATATAGGCTTAAAAAATACCTCAGTCTCAGTAAAATAATTATCTTGAAAATATTAACGCAGCTAAATAAATGATTAATGAGGCTCGTGCAAAATACAAGTTAATAAATTAGGCCTGAGAAATGAGTGTTAAATGGAAAATGCAATCCGAAGGCGGCGATTAAAAATGCAGCGAAATTAACCAAGCCATTAAACTATTACCAACTTTCAAACCGCCGCAGCACACACTCGCTCGACGTGTGTAGATTAATTAAGCCCCACACACACACACAACCATGCGAGGAAACAGGAAAAATTGCTTGGAAAAACTTTTCGTCGCGACAACAAAACAACGATTTCCACTTAAACAGGAGCCACGAAAAATGGAGAAAAAAAATGAGGGGAAAACCGACCGCAGAAGTTAATCGAAAAACGCTAAACAAAAGCCACAACAGCTGTGTGTGGGTGAGCGAGAGGGAGGGAGAGAAAGAGAATGACAAAGGGAGGGGGCGGGCGAGCGACAAACAAATTAATTTTTATATGACATTAAAACGAGCGAAGCGAGGCGATGGAGATGGTTGAAGAGTGTGTTTAAGTGTTGAGTGGTTTGCTTTTCGAGCAACAAATCTCAGTGCGAAGACAATGAGGCCTCTGCCGCAGCGCTGCTCAGCTCAGCTCTGCTGCTGTTGACAGCCCCATCAAGCAAAAGAGGCACAATAATGGCCCCCGTCCCCCTACCGAGAGAGGGAGAGACCAGAGAGCAGAGAGCAGAGAGGCACTCTCCGCTGTCAACTGTTGCTCTCGCAACGAGTGTTGCCGTGGTGCAGCCAGAGAGCGCAAGAGAGCGCCATCCCAGTCGGACTTGCGAGCATGCTGGCAGTATGCTTTCCATGCAGAATCGCTCAGGGGGTACCCTCTTACCGCTTATGTAAAGTTCTCATTCGCTTTTATTAACGCGTGGCCGGGGTAATTCATGATACAACCGTCGCTGCTCAGCTCAGCATAAAAATCACCCTTACCGGTAAGAGGGAAGTTCATGGTGCAACCGTCGCTGCTCGATCAGCATGAAAAACATGCTCTCCAGAGAGCATGCAAAGTAGGATCAACCGCGAAAGAAAACATTCAGAAATTTTTTAAAATAATTTTTGTTTTTATTATACATTAAAAGGAACTTAAGGAGGGTATATATTATAATAATTTATAAGGCAATTCTTTAGTTTTCCGAAGGCGTCGCTCACCGTTTTTATTTAGTCCTGGAAATTTCTCCCTTAAGTTCCAGAAGCTTCTAAATGAAAATCAAATAAAAAACAGTTGTAAATTAGAATGATCTCGTATATATATTTCATACGTACCAAACAAAGCGTTGTTCATAAATGAAGTCTTTTCTAGTCCATTTTTATCGGGGCCTCCTGCAAAATTGTTTTCCATAAAAAAAGAGTTAGAAAACGAAAACACAAGAAGAGTCTTTTGTGTGTATCCGTGTGTTCACTTAAGACTTGTTTGTGTTAGTATATGTGTGGGCGTCACAAGACGCGATCAAATGTGTTTCTTTCTTCAAGAGAATTTGTTTCTTCTCCGGATTAAAAAACGAAATACACAACAAACAAGTAGAAACACGGATATGCACAAAAAGGGTTAATACATACCTTTTTCTTCTTTCTTTTAAAATTCACTTTCACTTTGACACGATGACGTCGCAGAACTATCGGTGCAGCCTTTCGTTGCAATTTGGTGTGACCAACTTATGTTTACACAATTTGCATAACCGCGATTGCCAAAATGTATTCAACTTTTATATTATATTAAAATTAAGTTAGTTATTAACACAACATAATTTGACAGTTGGGAAAAGTTAAACATGATTTTATCATTTGGTACGCAGACCAAACACAATTTTAAACCATACTTATATACATTTTTATTTTTAGAATGAGATTTTAAATTGATTGCAATGTCTTTGTTTTAAACAGTTAAACGTTTTTTATTATTTTAAATTTAAACTGAACCGGGGAAAATATTCTTACATTAAATTTGTTTAACCCTAGATGGCTATGCTTCGTCGATTCGACGACGCATAGTCACATATGATTGATTATTTCTTTTATTTTTTGGTTATTTTTCCTCGATTTTCGTACAGCTGTAGCCCTTGCTGAGATACAGCCTTATGCAAAAGTACAAGTCCGACAGTTAAATGGAAGTATGATTTCTGAAAATTTCCGTCGTCGAAACGACGAAGCATAACTTTAGTGTGACTTTTTGGTAATGTTTCATATATTCTTGTGCGGAACATAGGCCTAGAAAATAAGTAAAGGCAATGACTTAGACAAGATTTCGATTGAAAACCTTCTTGAAGAGGACGAATCTGATGGCAATATTGAAGATTTCGGTGAAAATATCCAAATTTGGGCGAATTAACTAAGAAACTAACTTCTTCTAGGCTAAGTGTAGTTACTTCGCCCGCTTTAACTCGGGCAAATGCCTCAAACGTCTTATTTGTTAAACAAAATATAAATAATGATTAAAACCATTCCAGATTAAATTTAAAGTGCCCTTTTTGCTTCTTTAAGCCACATATGACTAAAACAACATGCGAAAAAAGCCTTTGCGGGGAACACAAAATTGATCTTTGCGCCTCTTGTATAAAAAAATAATTTTTTGTATCAAACTATACTTCATTTTTTAGTTTTAAGTCTTAATATTATGATGCGACTGAAATAATGCCACGACTTGTGATTTTTGTTTCCTAATTTAGCCAAAGAAAATGTGACCATTAAAAAAAAAAAAATAAAAAAGGTTGTTGATTATTTTTTAGTTTTTAGTTACATTATAATTAAGAAACTGAGATAATATTTTTATTTTGAGTTGTTAAAAATATAAACAAAACGCTGTCCAAAAAATATTTACAATTTTCTTTATATTTTAAAAGTTATACTTATTTTAAAATTGGCGTCGTCGATTCGACGAAGCATAACCTTAGTGTAGGAAAAATAAGGATAGCCATCTAGGGTTAAATAAATTTTACTTAAATAAAATAGACACAAAATATACTTTATATCTTTGCCGATTACGTTCAAAGAATTTTACATAGCTTAAAAAGCAAATCATAAGATACATGTGAAGAATTAAACTGTTTTATCAGCGCGTGTCGCATTAAAAAAAAATAACAAATTCCTAAAGGGAAATATTGCCCAGGGCAAACGGCTCTGAATTCTTTCTTTACCGGAGCAGCGGTCGACTCAGGTACCTGAATCGCCCGCTTGCCGCCTTAATAAACCGAGCATCATACAAAAAGCCATCTCCGTTCAAAGCTGTTTTCTATCCTGAATCGTTCAGCGCATGAAGCAAAGTCCGACTGGGATTGTCTTCGGCATCCATTGCAGGGCGCATGCGATTGTGATTGGGCAAAAAGTACGCCATATTTGAAAATTATACGCAGTCCCTCTCGCTCGCACCCAGCAGGCGGCGCTGCTCTTGCGCACGTCAGCAGCGCTGCCAACCGGTTTTGAGCGAGCGAGAGAGCATGGCAGCGCGAGAGAGCATGGCTACGGGAGAGAGCATGGCTGCGGGAGAGCATCCGGCGCTTCGCTTCGTCGGCAGCTACGCCGACCGCCGCACTTGGTCGATTCAATTCGAATTTTGCCTTCGCCGTGTTCAGACGTGTTCGGAAAAGAAAAACCTGAAGCCCTCAAGCGCAAGCGGAGTGAAGAGAAAAAAAACAAAACAAAAGCAAAGCCTAAGAAAACCCAAGTGAAAAGCGGTCAGTCACGAAGAGTGAAAAAGTGAAATTCGGCCACAAACACCATTTGGCCAGCAAAGAAAAGTGCTCAGCAGATCTCGTCTGCCCCAAAACTAAAGTGAAGCAGTGCTTGGATTAAACGCGCGTTTGCCGTCGCATTTCTGTGGATTACCTTCGGCGGCAACGCACCTTTCGTGGATTACCCGTAGACTCAACCAGCGATCGCCGAAATGGTGGTTTTGGAGGGAGGCGGCGGCGTTGTTACCATTGGTAACAACCAGTACCTTCAGCCGGACTACTTGGCCCCGTTGCCAACAACGGTTAGTATCTATAAAGTTATAAGAAATAGCCTTAAAATTCGAGAAAATTACAGGAAAATAATAAAAAAAAATCAGAGTTCTGAAAACGAAACAATATCAAGAAATTAAAATGCTGGAAACAATATTTACGACTTAAAATGCTAAAAAGCATATAAAAATTATCACAAAATTAATTTTTTGAAGTTGTAAAATTTTTTTAAGACTTTAAGGTTAAGAAATGGAATTTTAAAAGTAATATTTTAACTATGTATTTCAAAAATATCATAAAATTTTGGCAGATTCCAAATATTTCTTTCTCAGTAAAAACTAGATATTTCCATAGACGACAATTTTTAAATAAAATCGACTTATAAAAATTCTATAAAATTTAAAAATTCTCAGGATGGTAGTTATTTAACTACTTTTATGTGTTTTGTGCTTAGTTTCTTAGCAAAATTTTAATAATTCAAAAGTAATTTATTTGGTTCTTTAAAATAAGATAGAAAATACATTTTTAAGAATTTAAATAAAGGGAATAACTTTGCGTGAAAATTAGTTTCCCTATATAAAAAAATACTCTAAAAAAAATTAAAAGACTTACCCCAAACCCTTCCCCTTTTTTTATCCTCAACAGATGGACGCCAAGAAGAGTCCCTTGGCTCTACTCGCACAGACCTGCTCCCAGATCGGAGCTGACTCGTCGGCCGTGAAGCCGCTGCTGGCGATGGATAAGAACAAGACAAAGCCCGGAGCCTGCTCCTCGTCGTCGAACTCGTCGAGCTCCTCGAGCAGCGCTGAAATTTCGGCAGCGAAGTCACCCTCCGGCCAGGCCAAGTCGCCCAAGTCCAGCACACCGATCAGCGCCACCGCCACCAGCGGGAGCACCACCATCACTCCCACCACCGGCGAGATCAAGCTGGCCTTCAAGCCCTATGAGACGAATGTGCTGAGCCACCAGAACCAGAACTCCTTCAAGAGCAGCGCCTCGGTGGAATCCTCCGCGGAAGCGACTCGTCCCAGCTCCAAGAACTCCTCGTCCGCACAGGAACGCGTTCCGTCGCGCAGCAAGTCCAATGCCACGCCCACCGACGGCGGCAAGTCGGAGGCTAATGCCCACGATTCGGCCAGCCGCAAGACTGTCTCCCCCTCGGGATCGGGATCCTCGCAGCGCGGCGCCAGCCCCATTGTCCGCTCCGGCATGGAGGTGCTGAGCAACGCCAACGGCACTGCCCAGCATCCCAAGGAGATGAGCAGCATGGCGGCGGCCGCAGCAGCTGCAGCGGCTGCCTACAAGGCTGCCGGTCCCTACGGCCTGAACCCCTTGTCCGCCCTCTGCTGTCCGCCCGGTATGGAGCAGCACGCGAATCCCGCCTTCAGGCCGCCCTTTGCCGGCGGCTTCTCGCACCATCACGCTGCCATGCTGGCGGCTGCAGCCAACGGCGGCTATCCGGGCGGAGCTCCTGGCGGAGGACCGGCTGGACAGCCGAATCCCTATATTAGCTACCAGAGGATAAAGACACCGGCCGGCGGTGAGGCCATAGTGCCCGTGTGCAAGGATCCGTACTGCCCCGGGTGCCCCTACTCGGCGCACACGCAGCAGATGCTGATGGGCGCTCCGTGTCCCGCCGGCTGCACCCAGTGCGAGCACCAGAAGTACGGCCTGGCCATGGCCAGTGCGGCTGGACTGCCGCCGGCGCATCCCTACTCCCAGGCAGCGGCACAGGCCGCGGCCAATGCGGCAGCAGCCCGATCCGCGCCCTACGTCTGCAGCTGGGTGGTGGGCGACGCCTACTGTGGCAAGCGGTTCCAGACCTCCGACGAGCTCTTCTCCCACCTTCGCACCCACACCGGCAACCTGTCCGATCCGGCGGCTGCCGCCGCGGCCCTCGCCCAGTCGCAGGCTCAGTCCCTGCTGGGCACGCTCTTCCCGCCGTCTGCCCTGCGTGCCGGCTACCCCACGCCACCCCTGAGTCCCATGTCTGCGGCGGCAGCAGCGGCCCGGTATCATCCGTACGCCAAGCCACCGCCGGGAGCTCTGGCCGGAGGACCGTCGCCGTTTGGAGCCGGCGGAGCCTTCAATCCGGCAGCAGCGGCTGCAGCGGCCGCTCTGGGTCCGTACTACTCGCCATACGCCATGTACGGCCAGCGGATGGGAGCAGCGCATCAGTAGAGGTGGGAGCAGCGACAGCACTAGCGTTAGATACCAAAAAGGAGATATAGTAGGACAACCGGAGGATATGACCCTGTTTGAGATAATTTCAAAGAAAAGAGAACAAAAAACAAAATGATTGCAAAGGCTGACACATCTCTGGCTTTTGCGCTATTCTGTGATACTAAACTGTAGTTTAAAGAGCGCTAGTTACACTTAAGTTCAACACGAAAATCGTCAACCACCTAAAGAAAAAAAAAACAACAAAAATAGTAGCCAGCCGCAAAATAGCAGATCACTTTTTTCTAATCCTTAATGTCTACAATAATCAATTCAAGCAAAGGACACAGTTGCGACGCAAGCAGGCGGTTCACTCACTTTTATTTTTGTTCTCAAAGTTCAACCAAAGTTCTTAACACGTTTGATGACTTCCAATTCTGTTAATGAAAATCCATTGCTGAGATGTTGAAACATTGTTTTAGTTTTAGTTTCGCTATTAACTATTCTTACCATTATCAACAAGCATACAACCAAGCAACAATTCAAATAAAAAATGTTCTTTAAGTCAACTTATAAGTAACGTAAGCATGATAAAAATATATTTGTAACAACAGCCAATCATAAAAAAGAGAAAAAAAAAACAAACAAAAAAAATAATAAATATGGAAAATAAAAATGAATATTTCATATAATTATGTACTGTGTGTAAATTCTATATAGATATTAAATTAGATTTGCTATTTACTCCTTGATGTACGCAAAAGCCACAAACACGATCTACACAAGAAGCCACAGATATCAAAGAACACGTCAAGTAATTTAAACTAAACGGAAACACATTCGTATGAAATCGAAATATACAAGCAAAAACAATTTTGAAAATATAAATCACGAATCTTTCATTCAAGGGGAATTTTCTTACAGCTGGAAAATCAAAAGGGAAATTCTTATAAAATTTTGGTGTTCTTCTTTGCGCTTGAAACTTCTGGAATTTTCTGAAATTTCACTTGAATTCAGTGAATATTTCTGGTAATATCTCGCCCGATTTTGGATTAAGTTTCTTTTAGATTTTATTGTAAATTGACGAGAATCCTCCAGGAAAAGCTTTATAGACTATGAATTTCTTGGTGTAATAAAATAATTAAGATTTGAGCGGTTACAATATTTTTTTACAATGCAAGATTTAAAATTTAAATTCCATGCTTGAGAATTCAATTTCCCCCTCAGCTCGAGCGCCATTGAATTTGTATGCATCGCCTCGTATTCGGCCTAAAAAAATCAAAGTAAAGCCCAATTTGAATTTGAATTTTACGAGTGTGGCGTGGATTGGGCAAGCCTTAATAAAACAGTCGTCGGCGACAGTCATAAAACACCCGGGCTGAAAATTAAAAATCAATAAAAATCACATTTGTACAAACAAAGTATGTGGACGAAATCAATTGCCATTCAATGAGCGGCTCAAATAAGCAATGCATATACATACACACACTCCGAAAATATATATAAGTATAAATGTGCTGACAAAGCGAAATGACAAACATATAATATTATTCAGAGACCAATATGCTTTAAAAATATCAAAATCCGAACTCGGTAACGGCAACAACAATGGCCAAATCAATGGCGATATTTCGAGTGTATCTCATAAATAAATTAATTGTGACAATATTCAATTGATTTGATTTGAAATTATCGCATTTAGCTGTCAAACGCTCAACGCTCAGCGATTTTTTCAATTGTTTCAATTTCCAGCACAATCTTTTTATATTGGTTTGTGTTTCCCCTTCGATCGATCCACTTCAATGTTTTTATTTTCTGATTTGATTTTGATTTTATGTGACTGTCAATGTTGCTTGGCCCCAATATCGTATACCAACAACAGTGTTGTAAAATGCAGTGAAGAAAAGTGTGGAATAACGGCTGCACTTAAAACATGATAAGTTATTGTTTGAGATGGAACCAGTGATAAATTTTTAATTTTTTTAGTTAAGTATAATTTGAAAATCATGTTTAATTTTATTGTTTAGTGTTGTAAAATGTTAAAACATGGAACTCAATGATTTAAATCATTTCAAAATTTATTAAAATCAGAAATTATATGATCACTAATTTATGTGAAAATGTAAATATTAGAGATAAAAATGAAAAAAATGCACTGGTTTCAACGAAATTAATATTTTAAAGCAATTTTTACTGCCGGTAAATTAGAGTTTCAAAATTATTATAAATTTTTAGGTTGCAATTTTTTTGTTTTTTGATATAAAAAAATATTTATGACACATATCTTGCAATGACTGGAACTTGAACTTGCTTACAACTATTTTACAGTATCAAACCCATCTTGACCACATACAATTTGTTGATTATTATTAATAACTTTTTGATTCCCCGCACAAATTCAACGCCAACAGCGTCGTTTGTCTGTCGCTCAGATTGTCTGTCTGCAGCCTTTGTGATGTTGCTGCTGCTGATCCAAATTGAATTCATTTACATGCATCATATTTCTTTGTTTTGCTCCGCTGTCCATGTTAAACAATTTGTTTTGATGTCAACACTAGCCCGGCGTTTCCAAACAGCAGCGACAGCAGCAACAACAAGAGCGACGGAAAACCGAAAAACAAGAAACTCGGCAACTTTTTGTTAAAAATAGACAAGCTCTGATTGTGTTGGTCAGGGGACTGGATAGGGGGCATAGTGAGTGTGGAGACCGCGGACCTCTCTTGAGATCTTGTCCCGCTCTCAAGTTGGCTCTTCGGCGACGGCCATCCAATCGGCTCGTTGGTCTAGGGGTATGATTTCCGCTTAGGGTGCGGGAGGTCCCGGGTTCAAATCCCGGACGAGCCCAAGTGAATTAATTTTTTTAGGAAAAAATATAATTTTTTTTTTATTAAATTAAACGAAAAGAGGTTCAAAAGGTATGTCATTTTTTAAAAATAATATGAAAACTTTGGAAGTGTCATGTCTACAGAGTATGATTTCGGTTTTAAGTTCATTCAATAGAAAAACACTTCATATTCTTCATAGAATACGTTCTAAAAGTATCACAGCAAAAAAGTCCCTCGACTTATTGGTATAATAAGAGCCAGACACTTGAGCTATCAGGTGTTGAGTCATTATTATAAATACAGTACAAGAATAGGGTTGTTTAAGGCCATAAATATAAATGTATATATGACAAGGCTTAAATGCTGGCAAAAACTTTTATGGCATCTTGTGACTTTGGGCTAGCCCCTGTCTTAATTTATGGGCCAATGAACATTAATTCTAATCAAAAGTTGTGATTTTTTAGTAGGGATTTCCAAAGTGCTTTGATACAGGTTTTGATTGTGATTTCATTACAGTTTAATATAAAAAATCAAATGAATCAATTTCTAAATTTGATCATCTGTTTAAGGAAAACTTTATAAATTTTCAGCAAAAGTTCACTTAAAATAAGGGTATTTAATACTTTTACTTGCCTCTTAAAATTCGATTAGATTTTGAATCTCATTCCATACCATTTCGATTTTGATTGGCTTTTTATTTATTAGCCTCGAGAGCTGACAAGTGGTCGTGGTTATTGCCATAGGGCCATAAAATCACTTTTATTAGTCCAGACGTCTATAGAGATGTTAAAGATTAAACGACACGAAGAGCTTGTGTTCAGATTTACGATCAAAATAGAAAAATGTGAATATAATAGGAATATCGCAAGACTTCTATCGTATGAATATTGTAGCAATGATATTTTATACTCTTGAGTTTGCTACTTTTTTTTGTTCGCATGAACAATGTTTCCACTGAACCAATAAATAATATATTTTTAGATGACTGAGATTGCGCGCGGATTATTTGTGGCCCTATATAATGTCGACAGCTGTTCTGTGCAGTGATTTCGCTTGGCGAATTGATATAGAATTGCACTGACAAGTTGACGTTTCAAAATTTGTTGATTTATTTGCGGACCAAGCCAATGATTTATGAAGTGTCGCCCGAGATTAGTGAGTGAATGGGTCCTTGGGGTTAGTCCAGATTGGGACGTTATATAAGCTGATAATGCTGGCTATTATTCATGATCATTAAAATGGAATGGAAAGATCATTATATGGGAGAGGGAATTAATTATTTTAAATATTATTATTAATAATTAAATTAATGCATGAACTTGTTTTAATGGTAATGAAGTAGCTGGAAATATACTCCAGGTAATCTGTTTCTGTCTTTAAAATAGATATATTTTTTATAATATAAATATATATTAACAAAGCTGTCTAAAAATATCTAAAACTTGTCGCCACTGCATTCCAAATCCAAAGAGTTTTATGACTTCTTCTAATAGGTGGCGAGACCCGCTCGCATGTCGCCATAAATTAAGCAGCAACAGCAGCTGACTGATGCCGGGGCCTGTCATCTGAGCTAATTAACAGTTTTGTTATAAATTACACCGAAAGCCATTACAATTTTCATTTTTTTTTTTTTTTTTTTTTGTATTCCCAGCTCCGGTTGCCGGTTCTCGACACACCCATTTGGGGGCGTCAATCATGCGTAAACTGACACAGATGTGACATCCAGGCGGGGGCCCACTGTGCGGATACATTTGTATCTCCGCGTTGTGCCCACTGTCAACTGTCAACTCCTTAATAATTTTCCGTAGTCTTGTTACTTTTCTGTGAAATTCACGCCCCCGCTGCGAGTCGGCTCGGAGTCCGGAGTCCCTTCGCCCTCATATCCACTTTATCTCGCATGCTGTGTTGTGACATTGTTGCCGCTGTGTTGGCCTGTTTTGTTTTTAATATTTATGGCTTCCTCGTGTCATTTTCATAATGTTGCGTTTGACACTTTCCCTCTGGGCTCCACCACTCAGCCAGAGAAAAATACAGAAACAAAAACAAAAACGAAAAGACCAACCAAATCACACATCCAAGTCCCATTCCCATTCCCATTCCATATTATCTTACATTATATGGGCGGTCGGCCTGCCTTCCGCTCACTTTCAGTTTCCATTTTGCATGGCTGCCTCTTTTGTTAATTTTGTGTAAAATGTTTTTGAAAATGACATTTGTAGCTGACACAACGACAACTGTCAGCGGGCACTCGGTAGCGCGATTTATTTTCGGTTCTCGAGTTAGTTGGGGGTGCAAACTAGAAGATGCAAATGCAAGACGAGATCGAGTTTGGAATGTTGAGAACTTGAGTACTTGAGATGAAGGCGTGAAAAAAGGCGTGCTTTATTGTGAGGTTCCGGGGAATGATTTATCCTGATATATTATAGGTTTTGTTAAAAGATTTTATTTGTCACGTATCCTAGATCCAAGCTTAATAACCTTAAAATTATTTTTAAAAAATAATTAAGTTCAATATTAAAAAAAAAGTATTTTAAGAATAATTTCTTAACAGTATAACTTATGTTTTGATATGCAAAAAAATCCTTAAGGATGTTTTCATTTACTGAACTCTTCTAACAAGGAAAAATTAGACAAATAATTTTAAATACTATGAAGTCTTTTTTAAAAGCTTCCGATGCTTTCTTATTAATTTATTTCTAGATTAATCATAAAGAAATTCCACAAAATAATTATATAAAACTAGAATTTCATAACAACCTTTATTTGCAACTTACAAAAGCTGCTTCAAATTGTTGTAAGCCTTTTGCCCCATTCAACCATAAATTAAGCTAGGAAAACAGGGAATAAAATATGATATGACTAAAGGGAAAAATATAATACACACGTTCCCTCGCACTTATCTACATATAAATAAATATATATACGCTGAACAAAAAAAATATTTATATATTAAATCGCGTTGAGAATTTATGGCCCTGCAAGGCCTTCCAACTGAAGCCGCGGCATAAATACTTCACCTGTGATTATTATTGCACCCAGAGAAATACCTGGGGCCTGTGCCGAAAAAAACTAGCGGAAACAACTGGAAAGCGACTGAAATCAAATACCTTGAGCCAAGTTGGTTTTTGTTGTGGAACAAACACTTCAAAGGCCGCCGCGGTTTTGTCGGTTAGCTTGGCGCTAATATATTATTGATAGATATATCAGTGATATATGTAGGCGACACTGGTCAGTGGCGGGCTTCGTTGATTGTAAATAACCGAAAAAACAAAGAAGTACCGAAAATCTGGATGGGTTCTCTTAGTAATTTATATAGACTGTGGGTTGGGCTGATTTTGTAAATCAGGTTGCTGTCAGCCAGAGTTTTTGTTGATAAACTGAGATACCGGAAAATGGTGTTGACATATCCGTTAATGAATTTTATGTATATTTTTTTCTCGGTCTGCTTTCTGTATTCTTTGATTTTGATTATTAATTAATTGTGTCAAATGGTCAGTTGTGAAATTATGTCGATTAACAATATCATGCATATGAATGCTCTAACTTGGAATATATAAATAAATTTAGGGTTTAAAGCTAAGATAAAATATTGTATATAAAATTACTCACTTTACTATTGGCGTCAGTAAAGTTCGTGTTTATGTTTGTTTAGTCATTCCTGTAGATAGATTTTAAGCCCTCCCTGGACTAGTTTCCATATCCATCCTTATACCCTATACACACTCTGAAATAAGCTCTCCGGGCATATATATATTTCATGGCCTGTCAAGATAAGCGATAGGCTAAAGCCGCCTGTTAAGTGTGATATAGTCAGAAGTTGCTAAATATGGGCTTGACCTGCTGCTGCTGTCCGATGGCCACATTATTAAGCCAATTCAGCGGCTGCAGATAAATAAATAAAAATTTGAAACATTGCCGCAACAATAAAAGGCGACAGTACACGATTTATTAAACGGAGCGGCGGCTGCCGTTGCCTGTTGGTCCAAATGAAGAGGCAAAACAACAGCAACATCGAGGAGCTAACAGCAGCAGCAGCTGCCACCGTGTTGTTGCTCACATTACTCTTTTTGGACAGAGGGAAACCGACAGCAGATACAGATACAAAGATACAGATACATTCGCTATATGGAAACACACACAATACTTGAGGTTGAGGCCAAAATGACTAATGACCAGCGATTATCAAGCGATAAAAGGCACAGAGAGCCAGCAGCGGCAGCGGCCAGCACCAACAACAACAAACATAATTTATTATTGTTTTAAACATTTGTGTTTTGCGCTCAAACGAGATACATTTGTCTCGGAAACCTTTTCTCTGCCTTTTGTTCATTAAGACAATATTAAAAAGAAAGAAACAGGGGAAAAAAAACGAAATCAAAGAAGAATCGCCTTACATATTTATATATAAATATAGGCAATATAGCATATGTAAATTCTCCCCTTATTTTTTTTCTACTCCGTGGCATAACTTTTTAGCATATGTATCCGTGGCTTTTTGTGTGTCTGCAACTTGTAATTAGTTGAAGCTTTTTTTCTACCTTTTTTACTGCCTTTCGAGTGTTAAATTTGTGTCGGCTACCAGAATTGTTTGGCGGCAAAAGGCAGAAGCCGCCGGAGAACAGGCAACAATAATAAACTTGAAGATTCATGAAAGCGGCCAAAAGGAAAATAAACAGTCAACGAGACGTAAATTTAAGACTTTCAGTATTTCATTTCTTTTGTTTCTGGGCTCCTCTACATATAACTTTCAGGCCACTAAAAAGCTACAAAAATACAAAAAATACACTAATTTGCATATATGGTATGGTAGGGTATGGTGGAAAATATGTAAAATAACGAATTATAAATTATTTGTTAAGAAATTTAGTAATGAAAATGTTCCTTATACAACAATTTCTATAAATATTATTTTAAACAATTTTTTTTGTGGTAGCAAAGTATTATTTTTATTTGTGTTTAAGTCTTAACAATATTATATTTCATTATATTTTTACAGAAGGGTATTAAAAAAGCGGTTTTAAGATCTTGACTCAATTGCCGTGGCGTTGGTTTCGTTGTAAATGTGAATTTGTGGAAATTAAAAATATATTTATGGCTTAAGTGGTAATAAATTATGTTTCTTGTTAAAATTCTATTGTTTCTGCGCCTGTCCAGCTGCACAGTTTGCTGTTTTATGCTTTCTTTTTTTCTCTACTTATTAATTTATATATTTTTTTGTTTATGAGTTTTTGTTGTTAAGCGTGAATTCTTAATGAAACATATATTTGCTCACAATAGTGTGATTAAGCAATTAATGATAGGCTGTCGATTTTTTTTAAATTGTTCCAAAGAATGTAGTAACACTAGTTTGCAAAGCTTAAAAAATAAACGAAGAAATATGTATGTATAAATATAAAGTAAAAATATATATACAAGAGTTATAATTAATCAGTGAAACAAATGTAAATTTGTACAACACAAATTCAAAACTTATTCAAACTTTTGTAGCTATTAAACGCTTTAATGTTCAGTTCTCAAACAAACTAATTAAATCAAAAATCTAAGAAATAAGAAAACCCGATTAGAAATATTATTTTGAGAGTATAAACAATAAACTCATGTCACACTTGTGATAGTTTATTAACTTGACACTTTGTCGGAGGAGACTTGCTGTTCGAGATTACATTTTGTCTGTTTCCGTTGGCACTTTTTTTTGTGTGGGGACTCGGAATGGAATTGATTTCATAACGACACAATTATGTTGCTCTAATCTAAATGGAGAGCAATTAAAATGGAAATTTATGGCCCCAGTGTGCCACATACTCAGCGAGTTCAAGAGCCCGGAATCGACGGCTGTCATCAGCTTATTATATATTTTATAGAACTTTACAGCTCTTACCGATTCGAGTGATAATTTCATTCGATGGGCAATTACAAATTTGTTCAACTAACAAGTTGGTGATGCTTTTAGTTAAGTAAAAACTCTTGAAATTATTTTTTAGACGTCACGGGAGTTAAATTAAAACAATAATAATATTACTGGCAGTTGGCTACTTAGCTCCCGAGGCAAAGATAATAAACAACATTTTTGGGGGGCTGTTTGGAAAAGAAAACGACGCAGGAAAACAAGATAAAACATTCAGTTAAGTCTCGTGATTGTCGTGCCGCCCCATGACAAGGTCTCTCGAGCTCGAATTAGAGTGGAATCTGTCTAAATTTAGTAGTCATCTGATTAGCCTTAGATAGCGTATGTTAATACGTTGAGAAATATAAAACAGTCTAGATTTGCCGGATCTGTTGGGACTATAATGCAGCAGTATATCAGAAGTTATTGTTTGCAGATCTTTGCCCATTCTTATCACTACATTTTATGGCATTTTGTTGGTTTATTTGACTTGGCAAGTCTTTAATAAATTCCAGTGAGACGTTATATAGTTGAGGTATTTAGTTGAGATTTTTATATGGAAAATAAGGCTTAATTAAGGAATTATTTCTGTATTTTCTAGGGCAGAATTGTTAGTATTAATCAGATTTATTTAACTCATAAAATAACTTCTAACAGATTTGTTAAATTTTATACTAATAGCATTTACATTTTATTATTGTATTAATTAATAATTTAATGCTATTTTTCTGTACTTTAAACTATAATTTACTCCCTTTTCTTTTCAAAATCCCAACTGTTTGTAATAATTAAACCACATTTTGTTAGCAAAAACTCTAGCAAAACCCCAGTAGTAGCTTGAAAAAAAGGTATTAAAGTCATACTCAACCAAAGTCCGGCGGTCACTCCGAGCTGTCAGATATTATTGCCGCCCACCCGAGACCACCGTCCTGTCCTCCAACTCAGACAGTGGCTCTCTTCTGTTGGCCATTTAATCACAGTATTAACTCTTTTGCCGAGCCGCCTGTCACTCATGTCTGCTGGTTGTGGGGCAGAGACGTCGATGTTATAAACACTACTGTCTTCCAACTGTCAAGTTGCTCTAAGTTTTTGAGCGCAAAATAAAAGCCGACTTGACAGCTGAACGGTCGACCAACTCATGTTGATGATGATGATTATTATGTATTTTTTTGCCGTTTCTACGTTTTACTACCGCCCAATGACATACTTACACTGAAAACAAAATAAAGGGATGACAAAATTAAAATAACAAGCAGTTTATTATAAAAGTTTATTATTTCAAATATTTATTTTCTACCTTTTTATACCTTTTTGGGATATTATATTAGTCATAAGTGAATTAGGCGCTTTAGACCCTTTAAATCCTATATATTCTTAATCGGCATCAAAAGCCGAGTCGATCTAGCCATGTCCGTCTGTCTTTCTGTCCGTTTCTACGAAAACTAGTCTCTCAGTTTTAAAGTTATCTGAATGAAACTTTGTAGATAGTCTTCTTTATACTCTCACTCGTATATATGTTGGAACGAGCCGGATCAGACGACTATATCATATAGCTGCCATACAAACGATCCGTAAATTTGTTGAAAAAAATTATAACTTCACTGTTTTTTAACCATATCTTGATCAACTCTCGGTTGTGAGCTTTTTATATTGTTTCTGATTATTAGTTTTAATTTTATAAAAATCGGATTACTATATCCTATAGCTTTCATAGGTAGGGTCGTGAAAATTATAACTTTGTCAATTTTCAACATAATTTCTTCTTCTTTGGGATACAAGTATTTTATATTTTTTCAGAATTTTGCTGTGAATTTCATAAGATTTGGACGACTATATCATATAGCTGCCATACAAACGATCGTTAAACGGGGAGAAAACTTACATTTTACTTTACATGTAAAAATGTAAAAAAATGTAAAACTGTAAAAATTTGATGAATATGAAAGTAGTTTATATTATATTATATTGTGATAGATTATAATTTATACAATTGGAATCTGCAAGGGTATACAATCCTTTCTTGTTTTAGGCTTTATTTGATCCTGTTAGCGGTACAAGGATAAATAGTAGTCTTATTGACATTTATGCTTATTTACAAACATCTGAAATACCCCTAAATTATTCTCAGTGGCTTGGCGACTTGGCCAGAGACACAGACACAGAGAGTCGCCCAGGCACATTCGTTTAGGCTTTTAAACGCTTAGGTCGTCTTATATTGGACTTAACGCGCTGCCCGATGCCAAAAGCCAACTGTTGGACAGCTGAAGACGCCTCAGCTCGATGGCGGCGACGTCTGCGACGGCGGTGGCGGCGGCGGCGAAACTTGAAATGAATTTGGACGCGCCTCGGATAATGAAAACGAAACGAGGCGCGCGCGCGCTCCACAAAACGGAGAAAATGGATAAAAAAAAAAAACAAGAGGCACCGAAAAGAAGTCAAGTAAAATCCCAGCCGACACAAAGAATAAAAACGTCAAAAGTGATTTTGCGCCGCGGTCAGCAGTGAAATCAAAAAGTGCCGCCGTCCCGTCAGCAACTGCCCCTCGCCCCTGCCCCTGAAAAAAAAAAAACGAGCGGTATGTGGCTGGCCAGTGTCCACTGTTAACTGTTTTGTACAAGCTGATGAGCTTAAGGGCGCTTTTTGGGGGATTTTGTCGTTTCTTTTATGGAGTTTTTTTCCCCTCTTTTTTATTTTTGGGGGACTTGCCATTTTTGGGGAGGTGTTTTTTTTACAGTAGTTAGGTTATTTTTGAAGTTTTTACTTATTTTGGACTACAATTTTCACACAGTTGTTTCGGGTTACTCTTTCAGTACAGAGCTCAATTTTTAGATGACAAAAGATTTCGATATAACGAGTTTGTATTGTTTTATTAAGAAGATCGATATATAAATCGATTTTAAAACGTTGTGTCGGATGAGCGATAAATCAAAACTCTTTTTGAGCTCATAAAAAATAATGTTCTTAGAAAGTTTTACATTAATTTGGTGAAAATTGAGTAAGGAATGAAGAAAATATGTGGGAATATTATTCTGAAATATCGATTTGACGATGTTAAAAGCAATAATTTTCGATAGGTAAAAAATCAATATATCACACTTTGAATTTGAAACATAAAACGATAAATAATATATTGAATCATTTACTAAATTGGACTTTTTTCGATATATAAGTTTACATCGTTAATTAACCTTACAACTGCCTAAGCTTTATCCCAAATGTTCTTATTTCTGACTAAAATTCTCAATCTGTTTTGTTATGATTGCTTCAAAATTTTTGCAACAGAGAAACATAATATAATTTGATTTCTTTATTATCTTTAAGAAAACCGTAAAAACGGCATGAGTTTTTAGAATATAAATACACGCTTTCGATAATGGATTTCTAAATCAAACTGTTGCACTAAAATAATGTATTTTTTTACATATTTAACTATAAGTAAACTAAACGCTTAACCCATAAATAATACAATTATTTGCAGCTGAGAAATTTCAATTAGTTTCCCATGCAATGAATTCGGGTTAAGGCCCAGGCCTGCCTTCGCCCTCGTCTTGCCAAATGCGAACAAAACAACAAAAAATTGTTTATAAATTATTGATTAAATGACAATGCGGTGCCAGAATTTGATTTATGGCCCGCCAGAAAGACACGCAAGCGACTGTGCGAAAGAGTGTGAGAGTGAGTGGGCACGACAGCGCATTGAAAAATTATTAAGCAAACAATAAAAGATGGCCGACGTCCCCCGTCGAACGATTTATGACAGCAAATTAAATGCGAGAGAGAAGGAGCTCCACGGAATGCGTGGCCAGAGTTGCACAACAGACGAAAAACATGGCCAGATGGGCGGTGGGGCAGCCTCTGTTTAGCCGCTGGGTTTTTATTAATTTATCATTGGACAAAGGCGAAACAAAAGTGACATCAAGTCACTCATCAATCACCAATTACGACAAAAGAAAGCTGGAAAAACTTTGCCAGTAGATTAGCGCTAAAATGGAGCCACTTGCAGGGTTTCGGGTTTCCTAGGAGTTACCATCAATTAGCGGTCTTAACTTTGTTGACTCTTCATCCGCTCAACAAAAATGTCCTAAATGCCGGGTATTAAAATGGCACTTCAATATAATGCTCTTCAGTTTCACTCTCGGACATATTTGTGTAAGAATAATTCATTAAAATAATCTCTGCCGTTTTAATTATGGAAATTTTGTGGCCCGCACACCTTGTGGCAATCTTATCACTTCGAAATGGAGGTCTTAACCCTAAGAACTTGTTAAACCAAATTTGCTTGGGACTTACGAAGAAGATCAATGGTACTAATGGAATATTTTTGAAGTTTAAAAAGTTCCCCCTATGAATTGCAAGTAAATCCCACTTACATCCTTTAAGAACCCAAAACCGATTGAAGTTTTTGTTATCAAGTTTTTGAAAAAACAGAATGACGTTATCAACGACGGAGGGTTTACAGGTTTCACCACAAACTGAATCTTTTGATAACTTGGTTAAGTATAGTTAACTTAGTTTTACTTAACTGGGCTCAAAGTTAACTTGAGAGTCGGTGGAATACTTGTATTAAAACAGTAACATTTCACTAACTAAATTAAGTTGAAATTTCAGACCGGAAAATGCAAGACTAACAAAAAATAACCTGATCTGGATCCCTTAATTTTAAAGTGTATTTTATTCCCACTTCAGATCCGCTTATCTTCTATAACATTGATTTATAATTCCAGTCTTCCATTGCTTGTGAGGGACAAACAGAGCAAAAGTATATATAAAACCTAAAATAGATTTACAGCGTACATCATCTGTCGGAGGCGAGGTGTAAATACCGGGATTATGCTACCGGACTCTGAGCAAATACGAATCACAGAGGCAACCACTTTCGTAACCCTTTTAAAACCATCATCAACTGCTGGAACAACTGTGCCAATATTTGCCAAACATTCAGCTCTCCGGGCGATATGATATGAGTATGTTGGGTGCCTTCCGTATTGTTTATCAAGTGTAACACGCTGTGTCTTTATTTGTTTTCCAACACTCATTCTGGTCTCTCAGCCAGAGTTTGATTACAAATCTTGAGGGAATTACGATCGTTGGGTCGTACAGTATCTCGGCTTACTCGTAATTTCCAGTTTCCAGATTTTACTTTTTATTTGTACATTTTATTTAATTTTTTGCTGTTGGCTTGGATATAAATCTGAACGTCAGGGAGTTGATTTACACCGAATAATGCGCATTTTTCTCGTGTGTTTAACAGACTTAATGTCTGTTTATGAGTCCAGGGCGAGATCTGGGCGCTGTTCGTGTGTCGCCGCGCCATAAAATATATTAACAAACTGATTTATTGCATTTTGATAACCTCTCACTGGGTCGGGCCACTGCCTCCACACGAATGGCTCGACTAGGAACTGTCGCCGGTCCCCACTTCCTCGGACCTCGATCGAAACACATAGATTCGAGCACAACTGTGCGAAATGACAAGCGGTTTTTCAGGCGAAGAAGAGCGCTCTTTATAATTGCCTTGGTAATTTATGAGCTGGCACACGGGAGAGTGTGTCTTTAATGATTTTGTTTACAAACGGATTCGTTTTATTTATTATTATTATTTGCTTGATTTTATTTTTTGCGTTTCTGGAATATTTATACCCTATCTTCAGCAAGGTTGGTGCTCTAATTATAATATTTGATATTTATTTCGAATATGATAAACTTTAATTTGTAGTTTACTTCAAAGTGCTTATCGCCCACAAAGCAAACTTTCACTTGCCTCAAGATTTGCTTTTTTCATGTTTTTCAGTGTCAAAATATTTACGCATACTTATTTCAAAGACTAGAAAGAATGATGGAGGTTGGACTTGGGTGATAGATAATCCAAGCACTCGACATTTGACGCAATCTGCAAAGTTTGTTCACGTGTGACAAGGTTAATTTTTATTCATAAATGAACTGATAATGCCCGAGTGTAGTGTGTACTTATGAAATAATACTCGTGATTGAGAATGACAGGCAGGCAGATTGACAGGAAGACAGTTGCCAGAGAATAGATAATGGTATATATTTGTGCAGGGGAAGAACCGATTAAAATTTTACTCAGGTTTCGAGTCACATAAATGATAAAAATATAAACAGAAATTATAATAATTTAAGGTTTAAGAGTGCAAAACAGTAAAGAAGTAATTTCCGACCCTATAAAACGTTTATATTCTTGATCTGAATTAACAGCCGAGTCTTGGGTGCCTAAAAGAATGTACTTAATTTTTTTTCGAAATTTTTTAAAGGGTTACATCGTCAAAATTATCAACGAATCACAACAAATTTTAATTTTTTAAATTTTAATTTTACAAATTTTAACCTAATAAAAACCAGCATAAAATTAATGCATATTTGACTGAGTTATGATCGATTTCGATGATCCAAAGCCAAACTTCAAGGGTATATAAGCTTCGCCTTCCCGAAATTTGCTTCCTCTCTTGTTTTATGATATATTTGCTCATTCTTTTATATTAAGGATTTAGTAATGAATCTTTTTTTCATTGCGACCTCAATCTTAGCTCTTTTTATCACACCAACTACCAAGCGAGAACGATCTTTATAATAACTAGACTGACATATGCACATATATAGAATTAAAATTGCTCCACCTTCTGTTGGCTTTCAGTCATTGAGTCATTTACATATTTGCCAACAAAATGTCAGCCATAAAATATAAACTAAAGCAACTGTGTGAAGAGCGGAACCGGCGCGCGAAGTCAGAGCCCGAGAAAAAAAGCTGGGAAGATAAATGAAGGCGCAGCTGCTGCGGCTACATCAACGCTAATTGCTTTGTGCATCTTACAGATACACGAGCTGAGCGAGCGGCGACAGAGACCGAGATACTACACGGGGCGCGAAGACGCGAAGATATATACGAAATCATAATTCATATTTCTCCTTCTTTTCTTTGGCGGACTGGTGATCTGTGTGACAGGAACGGGGACGGATAAGCTGTCGGGGGAGCAGAAATGTCAAAATGCATTAACATTTAATTGAGGCTAATTTAAGGCGAAATATTTCGCTTGGCGTATATGAAAATTTATGCGTCTCATTTCGGTTGGATCTGTTCAGGGGTCTTCTTCGGTCCTTTTGCTTTCATTAGCCTGAAGTGCAGAGAAAAAAATAAAAATACATTTAACTGTATTGTAAAATAATTGGAAAATTGTAGAAATTGAAATTGGTAACAAAAAAGGAAAGCCTGTTTATTAAATTATTTTTCGATTTAATTTGTTTACCAAATGTTGTGATTGTATCTTTTTTTCTCTGTTTTTTTGGCCTCCTGACAGACGCGGATATCTTTGAAAAATGAGTGCATTTTGTAAAAATGTCACATTACATTTAATTTATGCAACGTCAACGCTGAAAACCACTCTGCGAATCTGTGTCTTTTGTATGCCTTTTCTTGTCCTGGAAGTGTGGCATGAAATTGCTTAGAATGGTGATGATGACAATGCTTGTTTGTTTGTAAAATCAATGTTTAGTCCTCTTAATTTCTTTACAATTCAACAGAAATTAATTTTCGAGCTTAAAAGCAAGGAAAAAACTGCAAATATCTTTCAAAATATTCTTTAAAATTTAGTATATGCAAAACTCCCATCTCAATACCTTATTCAGTGAAGAAAATTAATCTCAATCTTAAAACTTCAGCTATCAATCATTCTGTCTGGCAGAAGAACGTCCTCAACGAACTCCATCCCTGTCCAGTGACAAAATTTGACAGGAAACTTGGCAGGAGGTCGTGTGCCGCCCCACTCGAGTGTAAGTGGATATATAGAGACTTGGGTCTGGACTGTAGACTGTGGACCACCAGCTGCCAGGATCGAGCTGCGGCTGTCAAGCTTTTAACCCAAAAAACGTTGTGGACGAATTGATTTTGCTCCTCGCAGCAGGACTCTGAGCCAGCTGACACTGGCAGGCGGTCCGCTTGAGCTGTGCTGGTAATGCAGCTTGTTTTTAGCCAAAAGTATATACTGAAAAATAATATAAATAATATATAATAAATATATATTTTAATATATACTTATAGCTACATATTGCTCTGTAAATTCTGGCTTTATTCAATCTTCTTTATATGTCAGCACTGCCACCGAGGCAGGCAAAGGCGTCAACTACCTTGGACTTGTCACTGATAGCCGCTGGTGGTGAAGATGATGATGGTGGAGGAACTGGATCTGCTTTGCGGGAGTGCTGACTACGCCCAGCAGCTAAACAAAGTTTGAATTGACTTTGTTAACTCGACTGGCGGGCTCAAGTGGTAGATACTTGGGCCCGTGCATGAGGCCGTCGTCTATGAGGCCTGCTGTGAAATCTGCAAATTGCCGTGTCATTATTTGTTAGCATCAAACCGAAGCCCGGCCAGGATGGCAGCGACGCCCCTTGGCTAACCTCAACCCCCAACACATTGTGTGCTCGGCGTCAGAAAGTGTAATTGGCAGCCCGCCCGCCCGACAGTGGATTGGTTTGGGATCGGAATCGGAGTCGGACTTGGAACAGGACTCGAAATCGGGGTGTAACCCACTGTCGGCTTACACACTCAAGTCAAGCGTCCAAGCAAGCTGGAACCGAGCTGCCGCCAGACAGTTGGTAACTGTCAGTGGGCATGTTCGACTTGACAGCATAATATTACAAATCCCTGCCGAAAGCAGACAGTAACGATGACAGGACGGCCAGCCGGCAACCGGCAAACGGAACGCAACGGGGCAAAAGGCAAAAAGGACAACCGCAAAAGCAGAGAGTCAGCAGACACAGACGCAGGGCGAGGGAAAATGGCAATCCAGAAAATAAACCATAAAAAGGCATATTTTATTCCTCAGGTAAATTGTCAGACTAGGGGAAATCATTTTACCCCAAAAAACGGTTCGTGGTTAGCCGAAAAATTGGGAAGCAATTGCCCTTTCAGGGGCTTCGTCCTTGAGTAAAATTACAAGCAAATTGGTTTCATAATAAGCAAAATGACATTTCATTTCTATAACAATATAACATGGAAGATTTCTTAGGAATATTTCAGTATATAATATTTTATATTAAGCAATTTAATTCTGGTTTGTGTTAAGTTCATTTAACCATCAGATCTACATTTTCCTGCTCCCCATAAATAACAACATAGCGCGGCGGTATAATCAATTAATGTTGTGTTGGGGAAATCACATAAATTTGCGTAACATTAAACGGATCGCGTCGTCGACTTAAAGCGGACGCATTCGATATGGTCGCATTTCACAAATTTTACGAGCCGCATTTCAGGCTGATAGAAACATTTACGAGGCACTCTCAGGCCTCAGCCTGGTCCGGAGTATTGGTATCTGGTAGGCTTGGTAGCAATTGGTAAACAAGTTTATGGCCAGTCTCCATCTCCATCTCCATTTCCAACTCCATATCTATTCCCAGCTCCATAGTTTCTCTCTCTTGATTCGCCGACATGGCTATAAATTTATAGCACTTCCTTTTGCATATAATTTTCAAATTAAGTGTGGCTTCATGTATATTGATACATTTACTGAATGCATTTTTCTAACTATGTACTTGCCCCAAGTTGAATGTTGTCTTCTTTCTATCATTGATAAAGTTTTTAATATTTTCTAAGCCTGGAGGTATTCGGTTCTCGTTACTTTTAAACAACAAACACGAGAAACAAGTCAAAATTTCCTAAAACAGTATCATTATCAACAGACGAATCAATTTAGACCTGTCTGTTTGTACGTCAGTCTATCTGTCAGTATTTCTTAAAAGAACTAAGTGACTTTAAGAGCTAGAAATGCCATATTTCGCAAAGTTATTCGGTTATGGCAATAGTCATACCCTCTACTTATCCCCTATATAATTAATATTCCTTGTCTATGTAATGGTCCTTCAATTGGTGGCAAATGCATTATTCAGCCTTTTCCTTTTCAATCCTTGATGATTTGGCTCGTCCAATTCTTGGCAATTTCATTGCTCCTTGCGCAACTCTGCGCCTCTGCCGACCATTCATTCAGCTGACAGTCACTTCCTGTCAGAGAAGCTCCCAGCGTGCTCTCTCTCACTCCACTTTTGTGACGGCTCATTAGCATGTGTGTGTGGCAGTAGTCGTCTCTATCCAACTATTGGAATACCCTGTACACTTACAAATTGATTGTACTTTATAAATAAGAAAGTAACTATATAATAGGGAAAATATTTGATAACAAAAATTTAATCAAAAGTTTAAGGATCCTTGAATTTCTTGATCTTAAGTTTATAATCAAATTCACTTACAAAGCTCATCAAAATAATAAAAAATGTCTAAAATATAGGGTATCCCAATGTCGTACTCCTCTTAGCTCTCTCTGCCTTGACTGCCTGTCAGCTGCTTTAGCAAGCCATTAATTTTCGCCAGCTCTTACACGCTGTCGCCATCTCGGTCGCACCAAGGGGAATGCGAAACTTACTAGCACCTAACCTGCAGTGTAACGCTTTGTATTGTTCACGCAAAATTTATTTCCGCTACGTCATGAACATCCTGCTTTCGTCGTTGTAGTCGCCGTAGTTGTAGTTGTAGTTGTAGTTGTCCTCATCAACATCCTTGTTGTATTTGTTGTTAATTTACGTAATAAATACGCTTGAAAATTCTGCACGCACATGCAAAATGAATAACGTTGCTGGGGAGCAACGGCAACAACAACAGCAACAGAGAGAGCAAGAGCGAGAGCCAGAGCAACATCAACTTAACTGTCACTTGTCACAGGGACGCTCGCGCTCCCTCTCGCTCCCTTTTGGATGTCCTGGCAGTGCTGTCGTCTCTCACATGTCAACGGGCGTCGCTTTGCTTGGCATTTTTGTGATGTGAAATGAAGCAACGAGGTGACAGCAGCAGCAGCAACAGCAGCGGCAGCAGCAGCAGCAAAAGGGGAGTTCTGCTCCTTGCAGCGGCAGCATAAAATGAATTACTCGCGTGAACAACAAAAACTGTCAGAAGGCTGTCAGCTGAAGGGGGCGACACGTTGGTGGGGAGAGAGGCAGAAAGGTGGGCCGAGCCCATGTCGCATTTGCAATCGCCCAATGTTGCTGCCGGCTGTCCTGTATGTGTGCTGGTGTAGTAGTGTGCTGCTGGTGTGTGCGAGGTGTCAGCGCATCGCATTTGAAATGCTCTCGCACATACTGAACACACACAGGCTGAAAAACAGTTGACAGTTAGCAGTCAGAGCAGCGACAAAGTATTGCTCCCGACAGTCAACGCCACTGGCAACGGGCAACACCAATCAGAGGCGCACCAGCAACAGCAACACGTTGCTAGCGCTCGCGTATAACACTTTGCTCGACTGCCCCGACCATAAAAGTAACCGAAAGAGCACTCTGCTAAAACATAGCATACTTTTCAGAGGAAATACCAGGAAGCTAAAAGAACTAAGAATTTTGAGTTTTAAATAAAATTTATGACTTTAGAAATAATTTTAATATAGAAAATACTAAAAAAATATTATTACAAATAATTTTAATTTAAAAAATACTGCAAAATTATATTTTACATATTTTACAACAAAATATATAATACATAAATATTTACGTCTTATATAAAAATGCATTTTTGTATCTATTTTTACAAATTAATTTTAAAAATATTTATCAAAAGTGTTATTTAATATAAACTCTCATTTATCTTCTATTTTTCCCAGTGCATCCCGACATGCATATGAAATGTGAGTGCGCAAAATCTTTTGTGGGTCCATGCCCCACGATTATCATACCTCAAATTGCTTGTAGCAATCATGGAAAAGCTACGTTGCGGTTGTCAAGCCCTTGGGTTCTCCCTCTTCTGTTCTATTTTTTGGCTGTAGCAATTTTCATTTTCGCACTCCATTATAAAGTAATTTTTTTGCATTACTTATGCCTGTCAACGTCTGGCGCTTTTCGCCGCTTTCTTCATCCTGTTTCCGCGGCAACGCCCCTACACCCCTCCCCCCTGTACTGTGGGGATCCTTCTTGTTGGCAAAGATTAATATGTTGCCGCTGTGCTGTTTCCTGTGCTCACTCGCTCAGTTTGCCAGCTCGCATGTGTGACAGTTTGCAAATGTGATTGACAACTGACACTGGCATATAAATTCAAAGCTTTCGCTGCGAGGACAGGGGCCACAGCGGCAGCAACAGCAACAACTGCTGCCCGCCTTGGAGGCATGACAAACTGACTAACTGACTGACTGAATGACTGACGGACGTGCCGAGGGGGGTCTGGACGCTCTGACTGACTGATGGACCGACTGTCTGCATTGCAGTTGGGTGTTGTCTCAACTCGTCTCGGCTGGAGGACCGGAAAAGTAATCGCAATCCATCTCAGTTCTACCGCAGATTTTGGGGAAGTTCTCTTCCAAAGGAGCTATATTTTTCGTGGCCTCGTTTAAGTATCTCTAACCTAACAAATTGTTTTTATATAATATGATTTTATTCTAAATGTTTACTTAAAAAATGCCTATTTACTAAAATATTATAATTATGGGATGCTTACTTTAAAAATTCCTATTTACAAAAATATTTGAAAAAAGGTATGCTAGAAAAACACTCTCATTCATGACAGGAATCTCAAGAGAACTAGAAAAATAGTACCCATAACATATTGTTCGAATAGTTATCATTATCAGGTACGTTCATTACCGAGACCCTAAAATTTTGCTGAGTAATTTCTTCCCATCTTTGTGTTTATTTTTGTTTGGCCGTTTCCTGTTTCTTTCAATTAATCAGCCATGGCTTATAAATACTAATTCCAATTATCATGACAACTTCCGTTTCTCAGCTCAAATTACGGCAACCTAATTGCTATTTAGGGCTCCTTTTCGGAACTTCTTTGAGCCGCGTAATGTCCAATTATTCAAACAAGAGACGGGCCATAAATGCTGACATAGCCCTACGGTTCGAGTCTGATAATAGACTCATCAGACTCATCGCTGGTCGTCATCATCATTGCCGCGCAGCAGGTAGTTCCTTTACCAAGAGGGGGAAAACTCATTTGCAGGAGTGCACTGAAAAAAATGCGATGATTTTGAGGTATATTAAAGGATGTAGGACATATCATAGGGCCCCTTTTGTAATACATTTTAATCACAGGATACCAAAGTATTTTTTTTAGCATATTTTTATATATAATATAATACATTTTTAGATCTTTTAATGAAGCATTTAAATCTTTATTATATTTTAAAAATAAAAAAAAGGCAATCCAAAAATTCTTACAAATTTATAAACATTTTCCTTCAGTGCCTTGGCCAGGAGGCCCAACCTGTGCTGACGACAAATGTCTTCAGCGGAAGTGACATGACCAAAATCGCAGGCAACCCAAAGAAAGGGAAGACAAAAAAAAAAAAAATTGCTTGATTATAAAGGCCCGTTGCCGCGAAGAAAATAAAACTAATAAATGAACGTTGATCTGGCGATGCTGGCTGGCTACTGCCACGACGGCGGGGCAATGACAATGACAAAATCAAGCGGGAGAGCTGACAATGATGGAAGTGACACCAACAATGGCGCTGAATGACAGGAGGATGTGATGGCACTGCAGAATGAGTGGGGGGGAGAGGCACTGGGGGTTCTCCGGGTCGAGCGGTGGCAGCTGTTCGCTAACTCGACACTCTTGGCGTGACTTGTCAACGGGCATCACTGCGGCTGGTGCCTGTGGCTGACGATGCTGAAACCAAGACGATCATCATTCATGACGACGATGATGATGCGGTCCGGTCCGCGCCTTCTGTTTATCAAATTTCAATGAGATGGGAAGATTCCGGTGAAGTGATGGAGGTACTGCACCATATCGTGTTTAACGACTCTGTTGTCCAAGTGGAAAGGGAAAAATGTGCACTTGGAAAAAAGAAGCTATAAGCTTTTAATAATAATTTATAAAATAGGAAATAGGAAAATAGGAAATCCTTGATGTAAACTCTTAAGGTTTATTTCCCTCCATCCTTCCAACGGAAAGAGAACAAGTAATTCTCCATTTTTCTGTCAGTCAGTCAAGACATCGATCCATCAGCCATTCAATCATTCACTCATTCCGACTGTTGTCACTCACTCACACTCGAGTGGCAAAGGAGGCAGGAGCCGAGTTGCACGATTCCGTGGTGCGCTTCAATGAAAACAAACTGATATTTGCCTGACACTTGAGATTGATTGTCATCCATCAAGGGAGCTGCTGCTGCTGTCGTCTGGGTGAGTGATTGAATGGCAAGGATGCGCTGTTTGCATTTCGAATTTACATGCCTGCCCAGAGACCAGAGTTCCAGCTCCACTGTCGCTGTCGTTGGCCTGAATTTATATTCAATTACGAGTCTGCAGTTTTACTTTTCCAAAGTGATCCCAAGGCTGTGGCTTTCACACCCGGCCCTCAAGATGCTCAACGTCTCCATTACCTGGTCTGTCGATTGCCTCGAACCGCAGAAAAGCCGTCAGTCCAGGAAGAGACATGTGGTCAAGCAGCAGCTGCTGCAAATTAACCGAAGGATGCTTTTGTAAGTGAAAGGATACTTACAACTTACAACTTATTTTATCATGTGTCAAGAGCATTGATTTCGTAACTACATTTATTTTTATGGTTATTAAAACCACTTTTTTCTATTGATTTTCCATTTGTCTCAATTGAGTTTCACTGATTGGAGACATAGTTTTACTGTGTAATATCAATTTGTGGCAATTTATATTCAATCAATAATAGTATACAGCTGAAACTTGAATTGTTTATTAGAGGGATTCAAATAGGGGTCTTATGTATATATTGAAATATTAATAAAACAATTCTCTAATATGAAAATTAAGGGAAAGTATAAAAAAATACATAAAATTACATTGTAATTTAAATAGAAATAAACTTTTATATATTTTGGCAATTAGCTTAAATTTTCTTAAAAATTTAACAGTATTTCTTATTATTTTGAAGTAAAAAGTAGTCGCTGCTACAAAGATTTACCTTTACCTTGTTTCAATATATTATTCATTATTTAAATTTATTTTTATTTATTATTTTACTTATTTCAATTTTTTATTTCCCCCTAAAGAGCATCACCAAGTGCCACATCCTAAACCTGCAGAGATACAAACATTTTTCATTTCAGTTTTTCCCCACCGTCCAAGTAGCACATAAAGAAATTGAATTCATTAAACATTAGCTTCCTGACACGATCGTCGTCGCGAGAGAGAGACTCCCGGCGGCAGAGACCTTAAAACATTTAGTGTCGCAATATGCAAATCCATAAATTTTCGTGCCCCCAGACAGAGGAGGATGGGGATGGAGATGTGGAGACACGGTCCTCCGTCGGAGACAAGACATACACACGCGATAAAGAAATTCGATTAGGCATCATCGAGGCAGGCCGCCTCCTGCTGTGGATGCCACGTAACCTGATATGGTGACACTCGTCCATGTCGTTCACGTCGTCGTCGCGGTTGCAATCTAATTTATGACTTAATTATCGGGCCATATTTAATGTGTCCAATAAACTAGTCTACAAAATTATACCAACACGTCGTTGTTTAGGCTTTTGCCATGATCTCCGATGCACTGAACTAAAAAGGGGTTTGTTTTTACTTGAAAATATGATAGTTTTATAACCAAAAGTATAAATTAAAATATACAATAGGTTGGTAGAATGTAATAATAATATTTAATGAATATTAAAAAGGCTTAATGATGCTTTAAATTTATTTAGCAGAGTATAAAGTTAATTTTTATTTTATTTACTAGTAATTCATGGGTTTTTTTTACAGTGCTCTGCTCTCGACTTGCCTTACGTTTAATCGGAGCGCAGAGAACTTGAATTTTAGCAAAAAAAAAAAAAAACTCGCCAACTGTCCGCGGTGTGGCCTCCTTTAGTTCTGCGGCTATCAATTTGCTTTTAAATGCAACAATTCGGTTGGCATTGCGGCCGCACCACCGACAGAGTCCACACCACACCACACCACACCACACCACGTCATCGTCACCGCAGCATGCTGCATTATATATACATATATATATTTTTTTTGTTATTTGTACAAACGCATTTTGTTTTTTATTTTTGGTCTGGTCGGCGGGTCTGGCTCGCTGGTTCAGCAATGAAAATTTCGTGAAGTGGCAATAAAATTCCATTTAAAATGGCAGCGATTATGTCTCAACAGACCATTAAAGTCACTCAAATGACAACTACTACTTAGGCACTCGCACCGGTCCACCGGTCCCCAGCACCACTTTCGGCGTCGCCTTCAACGCACAGCAGCGTTTATTTTTTGTCTTAGCTCCTTCTGTGCTGATCGTGGCAAGCGGATCGCGGATCGCGGATCGCGGATTGCGGATTGTGGATCGCGACATTTGATGACGGACGCCGGTCTTGGTCGCACAGTGGGACACTGGCCATTACCTGAACTATCGAAATCAATCGAATACACTGATCAAAAAGTTCAAGACTTTTGGTCATTTTTCATGACTTTTGGTTACGAAAGTAGCGCAAGAATATTTTGGTTTTCTTTTAAGATTTTTCTTTCTTTTTTTATGTTTTGGTTTTAAATGAAGCTTAAAATCTCGTAGTTCCAGAATTTTAAGTCTTTTTTTAGGATTTTTGGTTTTATATTAAGATTTAAATTTAAGAATGCACAAAATCTTGAAAGAAGATTTTATATTTTTAACTGTGTAGAGATCCAATTAAGTATACGTTGTAAAACCAAGGTGACTTCTAATTTGGGCTCACTTTCAGCTTATAAATGTAGTTAACAGTAAAATTTTCAAAAAATGGTAATCTGTATTTGAAAATCAAAAGTGTTTCGAACTGACAACTTGAAGAATAAGAAGGAAATAAATAAGAAAACATATTTTTTTCTTTACGAGATTTAATATAAATTTTCTCAACTTTAATGTTACGAAGAACATTGATAACATATTATCCATAATACTCTTTTAAATATTTAAAATGCCACATTTTATGCTTTTATGGTTTTCTGCATATTTGCATCTATACAACTTAATCTTAAAGTACGTTATAAAAATACCTATATATATTTTAATCTAAGTTAACCTTTTAGAATGTTAAGTGTGCACTTTTCTCTACATTTGGAAAGCAATTTAACCATGATCATACTCTTATTTAATAATTTCCCGATGGTTAAGCAACCACAAGTCTATAGAGAGAAGTCCCAGCTTGAAACTCAATTACCTCAAGACTCGAGCAGTTCCCTGCAATCTTTAAAAAGTCACCACTTGCATTATTTTTTTCCTTGGCTGTGTACTCAGCTGAAAAGCAGGCGAAAAGCCGCCCCGATGCGAATTTCCTGCTGACTTTGCATTTTATTATTTGATGCTACCACTCTCTCTCTCCACTCCACTCTCTCTTTCTCCACTCCACTCTTTCTCTCTCTCTCTCTCTCCCTCCCTCTCTATCGTTCCTGTCCTAACTGTGTTCCGCTCGTTTTGGCAAACGACTTTTGGCTGCTTATGAGACAGCTTCCTGAACATTTTTGGCCCAATGCACTTTTAGAGGCCATGACATCGTTTAAGAGAGATAAGAGTGCTTTCTCTTAAAAAAAAGTATTTTAAAATCCCTTAATAAGACATTACATATGATATTATAAGAACTTAACTAGACTTGAGTTGTATTTATACCTTTCTGTATCTTTACAATTCTCTAAATAAATATTATTATATTGCTTTCAGTTTCTTTATGATTTTTTCAATAAATATTATTATATTGTTTAGCTCAAATGACAATTTCACTAGAATACATGCTTAAAACTTTCACTTAGTATTAAAAAGAACAAAATTTCATAGAGCTGTCTAAGTGGGAAACTCAATCCGAAAAGGATGTTTGCTTTACCGCCCCGAAATTCAATGCCACAATTTGACTTTGAAGTGGTCTTCAAAACCGGAGAACAAAAACAACAACCAGTCAACCCAAAATCCTCGGGGTCCCCATCCGACTCCCGGTTGATCCTCATTAGTGGTCACATGTCAGCCTGTGCGCATTTGCTGTATAATTTTGTCATTCATCATTTTTCGCCCATTTCATTTTGTGCTACATGCCAAAGGACTCGTATTTCACGCTCATCCCCGCCGCCCCTCCGCATTCTCCCTGCCATCTTTTCCAGCGTCGGGTGACATGTGACAACAATGTGGAACCGTTGTCACTGCCTCGCAGTGCTCCGTGTTCCGTGCTACGTCCTCTGTTTTGCTGTGACACATCCCAGGAGGAGCAGGAGCAGGAGCAGGGGTGTCCGCTCTGTGAGGTGTGATTTTCAACAAGTACGCTCATTTTTCTGGTTCAGTTTTCCCTTTTCCCTTTCGTGAACTCTGTGATATATTTCCCACCCAAAAACACGGCGCGTGAGTGACTGATGAGTGGCCGGAATGGTCCGCACTAATGAGGGAAACGAGTGTTGGTCAGGGAAACACATGGAGCAGGAGGAAGGTGTGGCTCTGTTTGATTAGGCGACAGAAATTGGATGGAATGACAGCTTACCTGGCAAAAGGAATAGCCTTCAATAGATTCTGTTCGAAAATTGATCAAATAATATTTTAGAGCTGTAAGAAAAAGGTTCTCTATCTGTAGCTGCGAACTATACTCTTCTAAACTTATTATTCAATAAAAATTACTTTACAAACTTGAAAAACAATCCCCACTGACAGCCGTCTATTAACTTTTGTGCCCTCAAAGCATCCATCTAAGAACCTATTAGCAACCAGAGATCAACTATTCGGTGATACAAATAAACAAACCTCTCGGGGTACTCATTTTGGCATCAAAAGCCCATAATTAAGGTAACCTGAGCTAATTTTCCGTAGGACGCCGCGACGCAGCGACAGACAACAATTGTCGCCAGATTTCCACCAAACAACCCTTGCCGGCAGGATGTCCATCATCTGACAAGCCCAGCAAGCAACCCTTTGTGGCCCTGGCCCCGCGCTGACAGCCGTTGAAAAATATCAAATTTCATGCAATTTAATTGTGAAGTGGCGGCAGGAGTTCCGAGGACGAAGCTAAAGGAAAACAAGCCAAACAAGGAAAGAAAAAAATATTATGTCGAAGATTTGACACCCTAAAAAATATGATTGAAAAAGTTGTATAAACTTTTTTGGATGGAAGGTATCTTTAACTGCTTTTGTCAAATTATTAAAAGATTTTCAAAACTATAAACTAACTTGGGTTTTTGTGAGCTTAATCAAGGAACAACATTCAACTTTATTTGAGGCCAAATAGACGGTTTATTCTTGAATTTAAACGCACATTTCATACTATTTTTAAAATGGATTTATTCATTTAAATCTTTTTAAATTTAAAACTCTCTTCCATACAAAACTATGATTGAAAAACATTCAATTAAGTTTTACAAGGGAATTGTATATTATATTATTATTTTAAAAATCTCTAAATAAATTACCAACTTTCAACATCATTTGTGGCCCAATTAATCAGTTTAGTTTTTAATTTAAAGACACATTTCATATTCTTTTTTTTTTATTTAAAGACACATTTCATATTATTTTTTAATCGATTTAATATGTCTTTTATTGTAGAATTAAATTCAGATCAAAAACCAAAAACTATATTTACTCGAAGGACAACCCGTACAGGGTATCCTTAAAAAAGAGATGAGGCGCGGAAGTTGAGGGAAATATGACGATGGCTTTTGAGTGACAGCAGCGCGGCAACACCTAATTCAATTTAACAATTCATTTATCATAATCAGGCATCAAGCCGTTGTCACTCACAATTACGATCAAACCCGGAGTGCGGGAACTGCAAAAAGGCCAACAAAGGACGCTGCCGAGCCGCAGGAAAAAGTCTCTCTTTCCAGCCGTCGTCTGCTCCTTCTCGTCCTACTTGCTGTCGCCTGATTACCCTGCGCACCCGTCTTTCCCGTCTTTCCATCTCATTGTCTGGAGTCCCGAGGCCCTGTCTCAGGCGCTTCCTGCCAGCCTGCCTGGGATCCTCCATCTGTCACTCGGCTGCCAGCGGCGGCGCAACCCGGCACGAAGTCCAAAGGAACGGCCAAGGAACTCATTGTCAGTTAAAGGTTTCGGAGCTACTCTCATTTTAAATGAGACAACAGCAAGGCAGCTGACAAAATCATAGCAACTGACGGAAATAAATAAAACTATTAAGTAAGAACTGATAGAACTGATAGAACTGAGATTATTGACACCTCAATTATGCATAAAAGTTGTAAATATTACCATACTGGTTTGAGCAAAGACAGTAAGTAATAAAGCATAGAAAAAATTCTATTAATTATATTGATTGTATAACCTGGAACAGTTTTTATACCAAGGTAAAGTTAACTAATATAATTAGATAATAATTAAAGCTTTAAAGTCAACTTTACTGCTTTACTTTTTTAGTTAATATTAACTTTTCGCATATTGTTAGAAGAACTTCAAATTATTAGAATTTTCTATAAATAATAATAAGCCCTGTTTTAATTATACGAAATATAAGTATAACTATTAATATTTCATTTAAAAATTTCCCAAAACTTGAGTTAGTCTCTCACAGAGAGTATTCCATCATTTTGTAGAAAGATAAAATCCCCTTTGGGATATTATCACTCTTCAATTGGTTTCTCTATTTTAATAATTTCTCAAAACTTATGCAAGTCTCTCACAAAGAGTATTCCCTCATTTTCTAGAAGAAAAAAGTCCCCTTGGGATATTATTACTCTTCAATTGGTTTCTCTTTTTTCGGATATAATATTATCCGCATTTGTTTTGGGTACGTAAACAAGCACATGGCATATATAAATTTCGAGTTGCATTTCTCTTTTGCTCAGCTGCCACTTCCACTGGCCATTAATTTTAGGGCCAACAGCAGTGACAGAATGGGCCACGGCACCCATGTCGACCCGTTCGTTACGTTACCGGGTTGCTGCGTTGCGTTGCGTTACGTTAGGCTCCCCTCCGCTTTACTCCACCTCCTCCTTGGCACTATCTGTTTTGGCTGTTTTGCAGCACTGCGAGAGGCTCTCCTCTCCCACAGCCCTTTCGAGCTGTCAGCCAACAATGCTTTCGCTGTCAGAAACAGCAGGGTTGTTGTTGTTGCTGCTGTTGCTGCTGCTGTGCAATTTGTTATACGTTGCAATGTTCACGTTGTTGTTCCCGCCGCTGTGGATTTTTATAACAATTTCTGCCATGCTCCGAGTGGAGCAAAGGGGGAAGGACAAGGACAAGGGGCGGACAGGGATGGTCACATGTCAACAGCAACGATGCATTCTGACAGCCCAATGACATTTTCTACATTTTCGTAAATTGCTTCGATTTGTTCGGTGCCATCGCGGGTGTGTTATATGACCGAAAGCGAAATGGGTCCCCACAGCGTTGTGCAATGCCAACAAAAGGATAGATAGAAGGAAGGACATGGCGACCACGTGCAGCTCACGTATCCTATATAGTTATATCGAAAGCGTTATCAGCTGCACATTTTTAGAAACGCGGAAGCCGAGTTGTGCAAGCAACGTTTTAGGTAAAAAAAATAAAGAAATTCCTATCTGACCTGTCTGTAAAATTTGAATGACACTGTCGGCTTCATTCCCGAATGACCATAAAATGATTTTAATGCACTGTTTCCTCGAGGAATTTCCACTGTGTCATCTGTTTTAATGTCAACTACTTCCTCCCCATTTAGCCTTTTATTACGGCCATAAATTCTCATTAAATGTATTCGTATATATTTGATGCATTTCGACAGTCTGCTTTCATGTTCATTCGATTTGATGTTGAGTTAAGAATTTTCTCGGTTTCTATAATGATCCACACGCGCCCCCCACATTAACCCCATTGCGAGCGATTGTCTTGGCTGTAAAATATGAAGCCAACATGGCACTTAATTCTCAACGAAGCATTCGTTGCAACAGCGCCCAGCATATACCATAAATATATATTTTGGGATCTCTGGGTAATCTGTTAGTGGTTAAGTATGATTTTTTCTCAGTGGTTCCGCATGTGCAACTATGTTGCAGGCAAAATGTGCAACGAGTTTGTGCCAAATTGAATGGATCATAAAGCAAAGACACAATAAACGCAACACGCGCGATTAGCAGGCGAACTCTGGGATGTCCGAGACTGTACCTTGCCTGAATTCCCATTTAATAATAATATTTATGCACGGAGAGGCCGGCCGTCAGACTAATTGACTCATAAATTAGCCAAAGGACGGACCCACTTGCCATCTTTTGCGCTTTCAAGAAATCTTGACAAATTCACCCGCATTTCTGTGACACTCGGACATCAAGCGCGGGGCCTGGGAAATCATGATGGGAACTGCGACAGACAGTGACACAAAGTGCATTTGACAAATGACATTTCACAGACTGCCAGACGCACGCACACACACACGGACACTCAATCCTGCGGCAGGGGGGTGGCGGCGAGACCAAGGCGCACATACCCGAGGCCCATCAGAGCCAAAGTGTTTTTAAGTGAATTAGTTTCTTCAGATTTTCATTTTCTATACACTAACTGAACAAGGGGAAGAGTGTTAATAAAGCAGAAAATTAATTTCGTAATTTTATTTATTGTGAATAATATTATTATTATTATTTAATAATGTTTAATAAGAGCTATGCAGCTAATACAATAATATCTTTAATAAAATAATGTAAAATAAGCATGAAAGAGTATTCATTATTCGCTTATTATTTTATATGCTCTCATAACATCCCTCCGTTATCTGTGTGTGTTCCCCTCACATAAATATTTCTCAATTTTATGAAGCTCTCTCCCCTGTGTATTTTTTTTCTGTATTATTTATTCGCTTTTCGTCGTTCAGCGATTCGCATTGCAAGCGGCGTCTTCTGCTGCCGCCTCTTCTCCATCTTCTTCTTCTTCGCCCAAAAGAAGATCTCAATTTCCACTTCAATTTGTCTGCTGTCACTAGTAATTGAGTTCAATTTACAATAATATTCTCTGACGTCTGTGCGGCTGAGCGCCAGCTGGGAGGCAGGGGCGGCCGCGGCCACGGTGCGAGGGGGGGCGGCGTGTGTACAAATGTCTTGCGATTGCAATTTGTATCCGCTGACTACGGGACCCGGCCATCCAGAACTCCAATCCGATCCGGGCACCCATCTCAGCCCAAGACATTACGACCCCTTAAACTCGGCAGTCAGCGAGCATCTCCTTGGGGTCAGTGGCGGCTGGCAGCGGGGGTCAACAGTTTCCAATTGAGGGGGCGGAATGGAAATCGTTATTGATGCGATGGATATAGGAGGGGAAAGTGGATTTGAAGTTTTCTATATTTCAGAAATGGTTTTGTTACTTGATGGGTGGTTCTGTTCCCGTTGATCTTGGTGGGAACTATAATTCATAACTGTTTCTGTTAAAATTTCTTTTTATCGTTAAATATTTGTATATTATAATTGGTTTTAATGTAAAAATGTGGAATATTTTTATAGGATTGTATAAGTTAATAGGTTTTGTGGTATAAAAATCTTAATAAATATAAATAGGGATGTAATTTGAGAGGAAAAACCCGATCCCGCTGCATTACTTATCGAAAATATTGTAATTTACTTATTACTGTCACCCTGAGTCGAAATCAAATCCCTTATTTAAATAAATATGGTAAGCTATTGTACATTGTAAGTTAGACTTTATTATTTATTTATTTTGAGGATATAATATATCTGTTTTCAAACGCTTACATAATATTACAACTTATAAATTTATTGTGCAACCAATCAACTGCCAAGAAGGCACCTATTCTGTATCTGAAAGTCTATGCTCTACTAAATATGTGGCTAGTATTCTTTGCAAACTTTTCAAATAAAGCCCGAGTGAACTAAGAAAACCTGGTGCTCAGGCCAAGGAAGGGGGCTTCGAGTTCATGCATAGGGCATAATAAATCTTTTTAACGAAAACAATAAATCGCATTTCACGCATACTCTAGCACAGTCCCGAACACGGATACTGGGGGAGCCAAAAAATAATAATGGTTAGACCTGGAAGCGACTGGAAAAGGATGCCCCAGGGGGGGTAAGCTGGCTTGGCCGTGAAGGTAAACCCTTTAACCCAAAGAAAATTGTTGAATTTATGCCCTCGGTATATGTATGTATATATGTGTGTTTGTAGGAATTCTCGGTGAGAGACAACGAAAACCCAAAGGGCCAAGTAATTTCTCAGTGTGAAGCAGTCAACGAGCTTCCTGTGAAGGAGTAGACTCTTAGTGCAATTTGAATACCCTAAAAAGGGGTATTGGGATTTAGTAAGGAATTATCTTACTTAATAGTTTTTATAAGTATCAAAGAAACAACAAATATTTTTGATGTCAAGGCTATTTTAATACAAAATAAAATAATAAATACAGCTGGAAATTCTTACTACTTCTTACACACATTTTAATAAATTATTCCAGAGAGAGAAATGAGGGAAAGGGTATTCCAATTATCTTCAGAACAAGTATCGCCTTCCATTTCCCTCTCTCACGCGTTTACGTGTGTGTGTGTGGCAGTTGTTAGCCCGTGTGAGTGCGATTACACCTACTTGAAGTCATATATCTTTCACTTTGCGCTTTCAACAGTTTGTGACGTCGTCTCCGTCTACACATTTATCCTCCACTCCGCTCTGCTCCACTCCACACCACTCCACACCACTCGAGGGGGCGGTTAACAAAAGCTCTTTGAAATACCGCCGACGACTCGGCTTTCAAGACTTACTACCAACGTTGGAGCTCTCCCGCACTCCTTGCTCATGCCCTGCCATCGCCTCATTTGCCGCTGTTACTGCCACTGCCGCAGCGGCTGCCCGAAAAGCTCAGAAGTGGGCATGTCAGCGAAAATCACCGTAAATTTTCCGCATTGTTTAAAATTTATTACACTTTCAGATTTGCCAACGAACCGAACCGAACAGAGAGCCGTCCCGAGCCGAGCTGTCGGGGGCGTTGGTGCAGTTGATGAGGAAGTCGTTCGGCACGCCCTTTGTTTGCCGCGCTCTCCCGGGGCCTCCTGCTATCTCTGACATGTTGCTGTCTAATAAGTGTAACCAGTAATTTTCTTATCACTTGGACTGACTCATGGAGCCTCCATCATTGTGGGGGGGAGGTGTTGGGTGTAGGGGATGAACTTGCATAGGGGATCAACTTAGGTTTTTTGGTAGAGTTAAAAGGAATGTAGGGAAGGGTTTCTAACAAAAATGTTGCTCAATTTACTATAACTTTAATATTTTATGGGTTCATTAAATTCAATTAAATTTCAAGTTCTCCTATAAATATATTTCCACTAAAAAAGCCATAAATCCTTCAAATTATCCCATAAAATTTCCAGCTCTCACATAAAAATATTTATAACAAAAAAGTCCTAAGTCCCTATTATTATCTCATCATTTGCTAACAAAGCTTTTACTAAATTTAACTTTAACTTTTTCATTTTTAAGCTAATATTTTTAATGGTTTGTTTAAATTCAATTTAATTTCAAACCCCTCCAAAAATATATTTATAAAAAAAAGTTCTAAGTCCCTAATGTTATCCCATAAGTTGCTAACAAATCAGTTAAAAAATGTACTATAACTTTACCATTTCTAACTAATAATTTAATGGAATACTTCAATTCAATTAAATTTCAAGCCCTTCCATAAATAGTATATAAATAACTAAAAAAAAGGTCCCAAATCCCCAATGTTATCCCATAAGTTTCTAACAAAGCTATTACTTAATTTACTATAACTTTTTATACCCTTGCAGGGTATTATAATTTCAGTCAGAAGTTTGCAACGCAGTGAAGGAGTCATCTCCGACCCTATAAAGTATATATATTCTTGATCAGCATCAACAGCCGAGTCGATCTAGCCATGTCCGTCTGTCCGTCTGTCCGTCTGTCCGTCTGTCCGTCTGTCCGATTATACGCGAACTAGTCCCTCAGTTTTGAAGCTATCTGAATGAAACTTTGCAGATAGTCTTCTATATACTCTCACTCGTACATAAGTCGGAACGAGCCGGATCGGTCAACTAAATCATATAGCTGCCATACAACCGATCCGTAAATTTATAGAAAATAAATTATAACTTCACTGTTTTTTAACATATCTTGTTCAACTCTCGGTTATAAGCTATATATATTATTCTAGATTTTCGGATTTAATTTTATGAAAATCGGACTACTATATCATATAGCTGCCATAGGAACGGTCGTGAAATTTT
>VNJS01005043.1:0-12116 GCA_008042575.1 Drosophila watanabei
TCCCGGAAAATCCGAAAGCAAGCCCAGTCAAAAGTAACGATGATATCGCGATTTTTATCCAGCCAAACTTCCAGTAAGTCACCTCGACGATGTGCAACCTTGCTCGCATCTGATGATATATTTAACCCCCCCCCCCCGCAAATTCCCGCAAATTATTTGAATGCTATCTGAATATACACATAATAACACATACTACCACATAAGTTGTCATTTGAATCCTGTTTTATGTTGCTAGATGTGCTCCACGAAACGCAAATATTTTAAGGTTAGAATCAACAAAACTACTGTTAACGTATTTAATTAAAAACATGACAAAACAAAAGCACATAAAATTAAACACTTATACAATTTTTTCTACATACCTTGCAAAACATTTTGGATTTTAAGGTATTTTAATTGGTCAAACTTTTTAAAAATACGAGAACGCCAAAGTTAAGAAACGTGTCTAATCAGCAAGCTTGCACGCACCACGTGGCAAGAACAGCAGACTTTCAAGGGCTGGTGAAAGACAAGGGCAGCACAATCAATTATCAATTAAATAGTTTCGATGTCGAGGGACTTAACTTGAGATAATTGTAACATTTTTGATATATTACCACGATCTTTTTAGGTTGTTGCCAAAAGAAAGGCATTTCATCCCAATGTGCACTGGGAGGCGATTAATTGATTTTTATTTATATTTTTTAGTTTGCATTTAAGTTTGTATTCTAGAAGACTGGTATTTTTAAATTTAGCAATATTGTTAACTGTTTCTAATTAAGTTTTTTTCTTCTCTTAGATATTTTGCGAATTGATCATTTATGGATTCTACCAAATTTAACAAAGCTGTGCCTCAACAGCAACAAAATTGAAGTTATTGAAAATATTGAAATGTTAACTAACCTAAAAGAGTTAAATTTAAGTTTTAATTTTATTGAAAAAATTGAAAATCTAGAAACCTTAGTAAATCTGGAAGTCTTGTCGCTGTTTAGCAACAGAATTGAAGTAATTGAGAATATGGATGAATTGGAAAAGCTTATAATTATAAGCCTTGGAAATAATTTAATTGAGTCCGTCGAAGGTGTAAGTACAAAAGAAAAAATTAAGAAAGCTATAGTCGACTAAGCTCTACATAATGTAGGTGGTCCCAAAAACAATGTGGGTAAAAAAATAAAAACATATTCATTGCCAATTCACATCGTCTAATAAACCTCAATCAATTTATTTTTTAAGTTTTAAAAAAAGCACGAAATACAGAAAATTAGTTAAAAAAAAAAAAAACTGGAAAGAGCTGAATTTGGGATTAAATAAAATCTTAGTTTTTCTACTTTAATATTAAAAAATAAAGAAGCTTACTTCGGCACAAAGTGTATATACTGTTACAGATTGCACTTGGGTTAATAATTTATTCATATCTAATATTAAATAGAATACAACATATAGGGAAAACCAACAATTTATGTCGACTTCCGTATTATATTAATTGTTTTCAATAAGAGTTTTACATTTACATTTTTGCACTTTCCTCTCCATTGACCGATCGTTCCTATGGCAGCAATATTTATTTTTTTTTTATTTAGCCAATACTGGCTACTTAAATATAGCTTAACTAACATTTACCAAGGCTATATATTGAAAGAATCGCTTCTTAATTAAGACCCTTGGTGAGTTTGGGTCCAATCGCATGTTAGATGGAAGATTCCTGAAGCAATTTAAGGCCCTAGAAATGGCTCATTTAGGCTAATCTAATAATTTGTTTGGCAAATAGGCAGGAACAATGGCTTAACAATGGCCCGCCTTACGCCTTACGCCTTACAAAGCCATACATTGCATACGCCCTGGGAGCAATGTAATTATTATGATCAATGAAGTAAAATTTTGCATCGAACATAACACCCAAATCTAGAGCTTCAGTTCTGCAGGGCGAACTTTAGATTGAATCGAATGCGTAACTGAAAAGCATTAAGCTAGGTTCAATGGCAGCTTATTACGAGTACACCAATTTCCAACTCTATACAGATCATTCTGAAGCTTAGCGCTATCCAGAACTGAATCCATTTCATTTTTAAATCATCCGCAAACAATAATAACTCCGAGTTTTTAAAGCATTGGCTTACATATTTCATCAGAATAGAAGAAATGGGCCCAAAGCACTCCATTGAGGAAGGCCAGATGGCGCTCAATAAGGACTCGAGGAATGACCATTATATACCACTCTATACCTGCGGCCGTTAAGATAGGAACTTTTCCAGATAAGCATTGACGAGTGAAGGCCTTTTTTTTGTAGCTTGGCCATAATAATACATTATGGGTTACTTTGTCAAATGCTTTTTCAAAATCAGTGTGTACAACATCTACATGGTTATGATTCAAGAAGGCATTGATGCATTTGAGACATTGCTAAGCTTTGAAATTGGTCTATAATTAGAGACTTAAAGATAGGGGTGACTAGTGCCAGCTTCCATCTCTGAATGAATACTCCACTGGAGAGAGATTTATTAAAAATAGTTTTGAGCGGGGGATAAAGAGCACAAATACAATTTTTATGACATTGCAGGGCATTATATTTTCAGTCAGAAGTTTGCAACGCAGTGAAGGAGTCATCTCCGACCCTATAAAGTATATATATTCTTGATCAGCAGCTGCCAAAGGGACGGTCGGAACATTTTTAGAAAGAAAGAATACCTCTGTCAGTTTTTAACATAACTTTTTCTACTTTAAAATACAAGCATATATATACAAGTATATTATTTCAGAATTTTATTTTAAATCGGACGACTATATCATATAGCTGCCACACAATCGATTGGTAAATGTGGAGGTAAATTACATTTTACTTTACATATATAGATGTAAAGAAATGTAAGACTGTAAAAATAATATGAATATGAAAGTAATTCATTTTAGGGATAGAGATAGATTATAAACAAACTTCGGCGTGTGTGTAGCTTCCATTCTTGTTTTAAATTAAAGGTAAGAGGCCATCACAATTAAATTTCTCATAGTCGTAAAAACTCTCTGCTGCGAGGCAGGCGGATTGAGAGACATGCAGACAGCCCATATTGAAGCAATGGAACTAAGCATTGCATTATCGTTCCATAACGAAATTGGCTACAAGTTTGATGTGAATTATTTGGCCAAAAGATTTGCCACTTCTAGATTTTCTACAATTGAATTTTCTACATTGTGCGACATATTTAATTTGATTTATTTATTGAACATCCTGACGCTATAAAAATATTACTTTTAAACTATTGCGCCAGTCACAATATGTTTGCATTTTAAGTTATGAGTTAATAAAATATAATGGCTTAATACTTACATGTTATTATCTTAATGTTCTAAAGTTGTTAAGTGATGATATATATACTAGCAGACCTGACCCGCTTTGCTGGGCCCGAACTAATTATAGTTGACTCGGCAAACACTGTTTTGTCATGTATATTATTTGTAGGAAACAATGAGTTGTCAGTAAAAAGCAAGACGAACGAATGATGTACGAACTAATGACTTATGGCAACTGATGAGATCTTACGAATTTCGAGACGCACCACTTATAAACACAAAACAATAATTACACGGTGGGACAAAATTCGACTTTTTTTGTGCTTTCTGGATGAATGAACACTTTTCTTATAGATTTTTGCACGCTGAATCCGACTCTATAAACAGTTGCAAAAAATGCTGTTTTTAGCCTACTTTGGAGTGATATAACTTGGAAACAGAAGGTGCTAGAAACTTCGTTCTTCTCGGAAAATACGGCAAAATACTTCTAGAATGATGCCCATGTGGTCATTCCTTAAACGCATTCCAAATCGATTAATTATATGCTATTGAATAGCGCGCGCGCGCGCGCGCCATTTAACTGCAGTGCCGCAGCGTACAAGGGGGGCGCGCGCGTGCTATTGGATCATATATAATTGATTGATTTAAAATGCGTTCAACAAATGACCACATGGACATCATTCTAGAAGTATTTCGCCGTATTTTCCGAGAAGAACGAAGTTTCTAGCACCTTCTGTTTCCAAGTTATATCACTCCAAAGTAGGCTATAAACAGCATTATTCGCCACTTTGAACGCGTGACCTGACGTGATAGACAAATTCTGCTTATAGATTCGGATTCAGCGTGCGAAAATCTATAAGAAAAGTGTTCGTTCATTCAGAACGCAAAAATCGTGTCGCACTGTGTTATCAATGACAAATGATAATAGTAGAGAAGACAATCTGGGGAAATGCGATTTATTGAAATCATTTATTACAAAATATGTAATACGTGAAGAACCGCTCGACCACTTTTGTGGAAACTTTTTTTTTTTTCTAATGCGCGAGTCTCAACGATTCCCACCTCTCGCCCAACCCGCCGAGCGGCACAGCTGTGTGACGTACGGCACGAAACGTGTTCTAGATAGACGAGGAAAATTATATAAGATACTACATACTAGGTTAGGTTAGGTTAAGCCGGTAGGTCACCAAGTGGTGACCTCACATAGACCATTTATGGTCCTTAGTGGTGCCGGAATTCGTAATGGAGATTTTTTTTTTTTGTTTTTTTTTTATACAGTTGACTCTGTTTAGTTTAGGCTGCTCAGTATGATGCTGCTTTTGGCAAACCTCAGCAGCGGACCCGGCTTAAGTCCGGTCGCTGCCTTTAGCGAGGGTATCTCATACATACTGAGGTGGCGTTTCCGAGACTTTGCCAGTGCTGGACACTGACAGAGTAGGTGTTCCAGGGTCTCTTTGACCCCCGGTTCCTTACATTGCCTGCAGCTATCCTCGTTGGTCAAGCCAACCTGTGTGGCGCTGATAAACAGTGTCCAGTTAGTACTCCTACCAGAATTCTGCACTCTTTCCTTTAAAGTTGTATGAGGAATTTGAAGAGTTTATCGTCCCATGAGTTGCACATTGTTCTTGCAATCTTGCAGGTGGTTGTGCTTTTCCATCTTAATTCTGTCTCTCTTGCTGCTTTGCTCTCTATAACGCTGTAAAGAGATCTTAGCGAAATTTGGATTTGATCCTGAGTGCTATTTTTTCGAGTTCCGCTCTTTGCAAAAGCATCTACCGTCTCATTGCCCTCTATGCCTTGGTGGCTTGGTATCCAATAGATAAACACCTTCTTTGAGGTGCAAGCCAAGACATTTTAGGAGGAGATGTGTGATGCTTGGAGCGACTTGATGGCTGCTTGACTGTCTACGAAGAAGCTTATGGTGCCCCTTGTAGACAGTAGTCGCTGTTGGATTGCTTCTGCTGCTTTTCTTAGAGCGAAGATTTCCGCTTGGAAAATGCCGCAGTAGTCGGGTAGCTTGTACAAGAGTCTAAGTTTCGGTCTCGCACAGTAGACCCCTGCTCTAACACCCGACTCCATCTTCGAGCCGTCCGTGTAGACGTTAGTAGCACATTGGTTGATACCATTGCACCAGTCGTCTGGTCCGATTGCGCTGTGTCCAAATAGCTGTATTTTGATATTGCCCGTTGCCATTAGACGTTGCGCTGCTTTTTGTGTTGTTAGGCGGGCTTGAATGTCTAGAGGTAGGACACCTACGATTGCTTCTAGCGCTTTCGTCGGAGTTGTTTTCAGCGCTCCCGTTATGCAGACTAACGCTTGCCGCTGTACTTTCTCCATTAGATTTAGGAATGTTATCTTTCGAGTGGCTTCCCACCAGATAAGTATTCTATGGAGCAGAATTGGTTTTACTACTGAGATGTAAATCCAATGCGTGAGACGGGGTGATAGGCCCCATGTGCTACCCAACATTGTCCAGGTCTGCTCTAGTAGCCCACCTTAGCACATCTTTTAGTGCTCCTTCCATGACCGAGCTGATGCTCTATGGGCATTTCCCCGTGATGATCACTCCTATGTCGTCCGCAAAGGCAGTTATCTTGGGCGCCTTCCTGTCAAATGTGTGTAGTATTTCGTCCACTACCATGTTCCATAGTAGAGGCGATAAGACCCCACCTTGTGGTGTGCCTCTGTGGGCCTTCTTGGTCATGGTTGCCGGACCCCATTCAGCTTGAACTCTTCTGCAGCTCAACAGGTTTCTAATCCACGAGTTCACCGCTGAGTTGTCGGAGTTGGCCTCTAGGCCTCTCATTATTGCGTCTGTCGATACATTATTAAATGCTCCAGATATGTCAATAAACGCACCCATGGCATAATCTTTGTGGTGCAATGCTTTTTTGCCGGTACAGACCACCGAGTGCAATACTCTCCATTCTTTGACTACAAATTTTTTTCCTGAGCTAATTGTTAAGTCTAGTACGTTGGTGGAGGTTGGGCCCACATCTGTGGGTTCCTCCCCTACGTTTTCTATACCTACGTTAGTTTCTAGAAGGAAAACAAACAAAGACTCACCCCTTGCATTGGTGTCACTGCTTCCCCAGATGCCATTGTGTGTATTTACGTCCATGCCAACAATGAGCATCTGCTCCTTCATTTTCGTCTCGCTTACCAACCGTTGAAGCTCTTCGGCTGGTGCTGGTCTGTCGTGCGCAAGGTAGCCCGAGGCGAGTATAAGAGGCTCGTCCTTGTCGCCTTCCAATGCCACGACTGTTAGATCGTCAGTGCTGTAATTAGACATGAGGTAAGCATAGATGCCTTTCCTGACCAGGATGGCTGTTCTGTTTCTGTTTACCTGCGTCGGGTAGTACGTGTTGAAGTTGGGGAAGCTTAGTCCGGAGATCTTGTTGCCCAACGCTATCCAGGGCTCCTGGACTAAGGCTACATCAGCGGACACTTCCTCCAGGGTGAGAAGGAGCTCCGCCGATGCAAGCTTACTTTTGTGGAGGTTGAGCTGAATTACCCTCATTCTCCGCGGGTAACTCCAGCTTGGATGTGACCTCTATCACTGTGAGGTCGTGTCGTGCATCTCGAGGTTGTCGATACCTTCGATCGTCAGACCGAGGTCCTGTTCAACTTCTTTTTGCTCTAGCGTGTTGGTGTTCGCATCATTTGGGTGGCGCTTCTTGAGGCGCAGGTACACGCTGCCTGCACCCCACGCCATCTTTCCAAATCTTGGGTATAGTATATCCTCGGCCTCCTTGCTGATCTGGATAATCATGTGCTGTCCCTCGCCCTTTGGCTTGGATACATGCATGACTTTCCAGTCTGCGGTAGGCATACAGGATTCTGCTATTGTAGCAGTCTGAGCGCTTGCTCGGTCGGCACCAACCTCGGGAAGAGCACTTTCGCCTTCGGTACGGACGGCATCAGTGTTCTGTCCACCACCTTTAGCTTAGCGCCTTCCCAGGGGGGTGTCATTTTCGTCACTGTATCGGAGACCCTTGCAGCTTAGGATCTTTACTCCCCGGAACCAGCCAGCCCCATCGAAGGATGTGGGCGCTATATTCCCCTGCTCCATTGTCGCCAGCAGAGCGTCCAGAATGCCTGATTCGACCTTCTGCCACTGCTCCACCGACATCTTTCCCTCCGGGGCTTTCTTTTCTATGAGGGCCACGACCAGATGTCGCTTTGCCACCTCACTGGCAGTTGCCTTCTTTTTCTGCGCTGGGAGCTTCTGGCGCTTGCCCGAGGGCGCACCCGTCTTCTCCGACTCAGTGGATCGCTGACGTTTGCCGGTTAGCGCATCCTCCTTGGTTGCCTGCCCGTTCGTTTGTCGTTGCCACGGCTTCTCTGCAAAGAATTTCTGGCTGTCGGCGATCGTGGAATTAGCCCAGTCCAGCCGACGCCTCTCCTCTGGGGTGAGGTTGTCGCTGTTCTTGAGTGTGTCCCTGATCTTGATGGCCGCTTTGTACTTAGCTTTGGCTTTCAAGCTTTCTTTTGACTTTTTGGGCCTGTCCTTCCGAGAGGTACTAGCACCCTCTTGATCGTTGCAGCCTGCGTCTGTATCGACAGCAGCGCCGCGTTGCAGTATTCTGGCAGTAGCTGTGCAACTACCATGGCCTGCTCCAACCATGGCAGAGGTGTGGCCGCTGGCGACACGCAAGGGGGATTTCTCCCCCCCCCGATCCTGCCGGTGGTAGCAGCCACTGCTTCCACCGACATTTGGGCTGATGTCCCAGCCCGTTTTCCTTCGTCTCTCTCCTCCATTGTGATTATTTTATTTCAGGGAATCACCCATAGTGTTTTATGCCTTCCGCCAGGCACCCCCAACCATGGTCTAGTTACAGCGCCCCTAATATACCCGAGGGTTATCAAGGAACGCTGGCGCTAGACCTCAGCTAGACACCGTAGTGCCAGGGTGACAGCGCGCAGAATGCCCATTGCTCCATGGCAAGACGGTGCTTATTGCCCAGCCGGCACCCTCGTGGAGGGTTCAGTTGGGGGAGTTTGTGCCAGCCAACTACATACTACATACGACCTAATTCTACAAGCAATAGGGTTTTAAGTTTGGGAAGACTATCACTTCCATCAATAAAATCAAAGAGGCGGTTGTAATCTGCGCATAAAACCCTAAAGGGTTCATGCACTTAAACTCCCTCCTACAGTGACCAATAAAGAACGGGATATAGGATCTAGATGTTAGTCGCGGTACGTGGAAATTGAGCTGACCTAGCAGATAGAAGCTCTCCACGTATTAGCTTATGTAGAAAGACGACGCCAAGCATCGTTCTACAGTTAGCTAGCGAAGAAAGGTTAATTAGTAGAAGTCTACTAGAGTAAAACGGTAATCTTAGGTCGTCATCCCAGGATAGGCCACGTAGGGCGAACAGCAATACATTTTTTTGAACTGACTTAATGCGGTTATTATGGACTCCAAAACTGGGACTCCAAACGCAAGAACCATATTCGAAAATTAGCCGAAATAGTGAGGTGAAAAGACTCTTAGTTATTCGACCACCTTTTTATAAACCTAAGCACGCCTCTGGCTTTATTAACCATGCAGGAAATATGTTCAGAGAACGAAAGTTTGGGATCAAGGCGGACTCCTAGATCATCGCCAAGAGTTATTCTTTCCAAAGAGCAATCATTAAGCAAATAAGTGGCATACTGGGGAGTGACACGTGAAAATGTCTTGGAGCTGTTGAGATGTAATAAGTTAGCACGGCACCATACCTGAAAATTGTCAAGATCCGATTGTAAGTCCAACTGGCCAGAGCTGTCCTTATACTGCAGGCATAGTTTAACATCGTCAGCGTACATAAGCACACGAGAGTTGATTAAAACTAGCGGAAGGTCATTGATGAACAATGTAAATAGCAGTGGGCCAAGATGGCTACCTTGTGGGACGCCAGATGTGACACTGAGGAATTTGGAGAGAACATTTTTAAACAGAACCTTTTGAGTTCTGTGAGACAAATAACTCAAAATCCAAAGCATGCAAGTCTTGTTCGTATACTAATATTTTATATTGCTGGTGCATCGTGAGGAAGAAAAGCTAACTAGGTCAAATAAAAGCGTAGGTTGCTTTGTTATTATAATATTTAAAAAAAAATAATAATAGTCTTAAGTCGATCCAGGTACGTATATTAAAATCAAAGATTCTATTCGCGCTCTCCGACACGTAGTCCGTTCTTTTCAAGTTGTTTATATATCGTGCAACATCATTTGAAATCACCATTAACTTTTGCTGACTTGTTGCATAACAGTTTCCAAAAATCTCTATCCCACAATTAAAGTCCAGCAATTAAAAGTCGTATATTCGTATATAGACCGAGTTACATACAGTTGTCGCAACATTCCGTAAGCTCTTTCTGTCACTATATTATTATGGGCATTGCAAGACAATGTCTTTTTAAAGAAAAATTACATTACATTACATTGACTTACACAAGCAAATTCAAAATTATTTGCACTACATAATAGTGATAATATGAATAAGAACTACATTCAGGTTCAAACAAATGTTTGTAGAAACTTGTCAATAATGTCATCCACATTTACGTCGTAATTGGTCACAGTTTTTGTCTCACCAACTCCCATGTTTTTTATTTCTTTTCAGACTTGTCTACTATTTATTGCACCAGTAAGTTTAGAGCTTATATACGATTTTTTATTGTCATGAATTAGTTTAGTTACACGAGCCCTTTCAAATTTAAACAGTCCATACAAATGTGCAGGCTTATACCTTATTCCAAAGTGTCACTTTTGTCTTAATGTCATTATTGAACCAGGAATTTGTAAGGTTTCTAGCACGTTTTTTCCCTAATAGGTTCGTGTCTGTTATATAGATAGTCAATGTTAGCGTTTAGATGGTTCGGTTGGAGTTTAGTCAATGGTAACAAAAATATGTTATTCCAATCGCAGTTTCAGACATTATAGCTCAACATATTATAGTCAATGTTCCTAAAGTCTCTATATTTAAAGGTTTGCTTAGTGCGGTCAATTTGGCCGCTGTACGTCAAAAAAATAAGGTCATATTTTGAGAAATTCGGCACAGCGATTTGGTCATAAAGGACAATTTTATCATTATCGTCAACAAACACTTCATCAAGCAAGGTATTCACCGTACTAGTGTAATGGGTTGGTATCGAAGAACTTACAATTTTTACTTTCGTCAAAAATTTTACTGCTAAGGTCACCTGTCAGAATAATGTTAGTATACCTATGGGACGGAATCGCTAAGGAATTGATAATAGTCGAGTGATAAGTCAGTTTGCTGGGTCTATACATGCAGTAATATCGTTGATCTGCTACTTCTTACATTAATTAATTCCAGAAAAATATATTCAATTCATATATCATCAATCGATTATTTATAAACTAATTTGCATTTGTGACGATGTCACCCCCATGCCTAGGTTATAATTTTCATACATATACATTTCTATACTAGCTTAAGATTTAACACACACACAACGACATGAAGCCACATACACACACACCCGCACACACACACCCACACACGATTTGCACGTACAGCTGGAAGGCCAACCTCCACTGTCCCAGTTTCTGCACTTAGCTCCAATTGGGGAAAAAGAGCAGAAGGCCATGGATCGGGCCAACATCCAACCCCTCCGCTGCGGCGGCGCCAAAAAAGGGGCTCTGGGGACCGAAAAGGAGCGGTATAACTCCCATCAGGCATCCGCTGGGGGAAATCCCTGTGCACCGAGGGATCCCAATTAGGAGCAGGTGCGATGAGCAAACAGAAGCCAACAGGCCTGGACGATGAGACCCAGGCGCTAGCAATAGCGATAGCCGAGGAGGAGCTCCTTCTAAACTTCCAACGCATGAAGCAGAAGGTCCAACGCTCGCCACCTGCGACCAGCACTGAGACGCACCCGATGTCAGCGCCGCCAAGAGTGCATGCGCCGACATTCACCTTTGGCGAAGATGAGGAGGAGATGGCCACTCCTAAGAGATGCCGAGATGCAGCGAGTCCTGACAGAAAGGAAACAGGGAACAAGAAGCAAAGAGTTGAAGAAAACACAGCTGCTTTAGTCGAAAGACTGGGCGCCATGTTAGAAGAAATGGTGACTAAGTTCACGGACACAAAGGGCAACAACAAAAAGGTGGTCCGCCACGTCACGAAGGGGACCATTGACTCGTTGATCGCTATGAAGAAGCTGCAGCTGGATATCAGTGAGTCATTGGCCGGCGGCCATATCAAGGGCTCCACGGCATGCGCAAGCCAGCAGACCACCCCCACGCTGTCTGGCACGGCCCATAGTGCCACACCCGTGAGCAAACCCGGCATTGCGGCATGGCAGCAGGTAAAGCCCAAACCAAAGCCCAGAGGTACACACGCCAAGGCGGAGAGCCGAGTGCAGATAGAGGAACAGGCACCTCGCACCATTAAGCCCAGGAAATAGCGCTCCGATGCTATCCTGATCAAGTGCAGCGAAGGGTCCTACGCAGACATGCTGAGGATTGTCAAGACGGAGCCCTCACTCCAAGGACTCAAGGAAGGCGTGCAGGGCCTGCGAAGGACTGCTAATGGTGAACTCCTTCTACGGATGCAGAAGCCCCGCGACCCATCCACGCAGCAGCTGCAAGCGGCCTTAAAGACTGTCATCTCCGGCAAGGCGGAGGTGACAGTCATGCAGGAGACGGTCCAGGTGGAGATCCGTGATCTCGACGACCTGACCAGCGGGGAGGAGGTCACGATGGCGCTATTTGCGGGAGAGGACTGCGACATCCCAGGCGACGCTGCGCCCAGGATGCGGAAAGCGTTCGGAGGAACGCAAATTGCGACGGTAAGCTTGAGACCCGAACACGCGCGGAGACTGCTCGAGAAGGGC
>VNJS01005051.1:0-14386 GCA_008042575.1 Drosophila watanabei
ATAAAAATATGTAGATCTGAAAAGTCTTAAATTAAATATTCAAAAATCTTTGGGGCCCCCCCCCCCCCCCAAGGTAAAAATGGTACTTTTGGCCAATGACAAATAACTTGGGATAAAGGTGAAGCGTTAAGAGCGCAAAAGCCCAAAAGAGACCAAAGAGGGACAAAAGTGATTTGTGGCCCGTCTCAAAGGTTCGAACTCTGCGTCATCATCGATATTGATATTAATCACCGATCAAAGTTCCGTCCTACTCCTCCTCTCCTTCTTCTCCCTTTCCTCTCCCTTTCCTCTCTTTTCGTTCGTTTTTTTATGGTTCCATCATCGAAAACTATATGTAACTTGAATAACTCTAACTCATTTGCATATATGCTTGGAAATTTCGAGTTCAATGGGGTTTTTTTTGCATAGCAAACACAAAAATAAAACAAAGAGAAAAACAAGAAAGAAAGATTAGTGGGAGATGCGGGGAATGTGCTGGCATATTGGCATTTGTATTGGTCAAAAATAAATAAAATAAAATATGGCCAAGAGGCTGACTGGCCATCAAGTTTCAGGCCGAAAGAGCGGAATGGAAAAAAAAACAAAAACCAAAAAAATCAACTCGCTGAGCAACAACAAAACACTTTCTACGCGCGTTACCGTTAACGCAAGGTCGTCGACAAAAAAATTAAGAAAACAAAAAAAAAATAAACACAAAAAAAAACTAAAAATAAAAACCAAATAAACGAATAAACGAACAACAACAGGTTCAGAGGCGTATCTTTGAATGACGAAGAGATATGGCCAACTCGTCATCTTGATCCGCTGACCAGCGTCTTCTTCTTGGCTGTCGTCGTCGTCACCCAGGCGTGCCATCTGCTCGTCATCCAAGAAATCCAAGATGCGATACCTCCAGCAGTTCGACCTTGAGCTGTCCATTCCATTCCACAGCCCAACACCAGCGATCCCTTCTTTCCATCCTTCTCTTACACGGCAAGAAAATGGAGTACAGATAGAGCCACCTTCTACACTATAAAAAAGCAAACATATAAGGAATAAGAAATTAAGATAATTAATTATAAGCCTCAAAATTCCATTAAGAAACTCAGAACATATAAGGAATAAGAAATTGGGATAATTAATTATTAAAATTAAAATCCCATTGAGAAACTCAGAGGTTTTATAATTTGAGTCAGAAGCTTGCGGAGCATTATAGGAGGAATTTTGGGATCCATAAATGTATACAGTCGACTCGATCTAGCCATGTTCGTTAAGCAAGGCATTATCTTAGATTTTTATTAGATTTGTGTCTAAATAAAACTATGTCAATATCGGTAGTATATATTATATACTATATAATTGAAAACGAGTAAAAATCTATATCATAAATCTTTCCTAGGAACTATCAGAAAATAATACATAAATAATTAATTATTACATATTGTTATTTTTAGCTACTTCGAATTAAGGTAATTTTAATGATCTCAAAACTACATTTTTAATTGTAGAAAATTCGGTTCTATCATGACTAAAATTTTAAATTTATGTTAAATTATTTTATTGTTACAAATTAATAGAAAAACAATAAGAAAATCGATTCCGAGCACAAAATAATTAGTAATGCAATTATGCAAAAGTAAGTATATCGATAAATATCGATACAACTATTTTATTAGTATTTTGTGCTTGAAATAGAATTTCTTATTGTTTTTATTTATTACTTTGTAATAATAATTAAATAGTTTTTATTTTAATTAAATATTAATCTTATTAATATACTGCATTTTTTACTTTTAAAATATTTGAAAAATATATCGACTAATATCGATGCAACAATTTTATTAAAATTTTGTGCTCGAAATTGTTATTGTTTTTCTATTAATTTGTAATAATTAATTAATTAAATAGTTTGTGAATTAATAAAATATTAATATTATTTGAAATGCATTCTTCACTTTCAAAAGATATTTGAAATATACATTTTATTTATTATTTCTTTTTTTTTATTATTTTTTAAATATATCGATAAATATTGCTTCAACAATTTTTGAATTATTTAGTGCTCAAATTTGATTTTCTTATTGTTTTTCCATTAGTTTGTAAAAATTAATAAATATTGATTTAACCATTTGATTATTATTTTGTGCTCGAAAAGTATTTCCTATTGTTTTTCTATTAGTTTGTAATAATTAAATAATTAAAATATTATTCATATTCATTTCCCGCGGTGTATTCTTGAAATGCATTCTTGACTTTTACCGTTAACTCAATGACGTTGCCCCATCCAAAAAGTAAATGGATTCGTTTTGTGGTTGTTTTTCGCTGTCTTGCTCTGAATACCTGAGAGGTGGAAAGAGGAGGAGGAGGAGGAGGAGGAGAAGGAGGAGGAGGAGGAGGAGCTGGGAGCTGGGAGCTGGGAGCTTGCCACCAACCAACCATGTGCAGTGACTGCATCGGTGGAAAAGTGATGCAACCTTCAAGAGGGGCTGGAGTGGAAATTTGAATTCAAAGTGGATTTGTCATTTGAATAAGGGTTCGAAATAAGAAAGATGGAAAGGAATATATAAGATATATCATTTAAGATATATATATTTGAAAAAATTTCTTATTTAAAAGATTTATTATTTATTTATTATAAAGTGCTTTGGTTTCGAGCTCATGTCATGGTCATTTGCTTGGCCATCAATTATGTGCCCACATTTGGAAGTCACGAATATTGAAGTTTAATTATTAATTGAATCGAGCAAACAAGCTTCAAATATTTGTATTATTTGCAAACAAAAAAATAATACAAAGTAAACATGAAAAAAAATGCCAAAAAGAAATATGATTCAAAAGTGTAATTTTCTGTATCTTTGCATTTCCTGTTTGGTTATGAAGCTTTTATTTTTTTATACTTGTTGAATATTTATATTTTAATTCCTTCAAAGGATTTAGGTATTTAAATTGTTTTTAAATAAATATTTTACAAAAATTTAAATATAAAATATTTTTTTATTATTATTTATTTTCTTATTTAAAAAATCATACATCTCCTTCTTCCTTGCAGACCTACGTGAACGCCGTCCGCGACGGTGTCGAGGATCTTGAGGCCGTACTCTGTTCGCCGGAGAGCCAGCGGCAACTGGTACCGCTCGGTCCCCAGGTGGTGGCCAGCCGGAGCAAGTCGCGCAAGACAATCGACTCGGAGGACACGCGGAAGCGCTGCCTGGCCCAGGAAGACGGTACTTTGGTCACCGAGAGTCGCCGCACCACCGAGCACGAGCTAATCGTTGACGACGAACTGCCTCCAGAGGAGAAGGACGGCAATACCGCAAATGAGCGAAGCCTCCGGCAGTTGGTGGGCGGCAATAGGGAGCAGGTGACCACGACGGCATCCAATCAGCGCTTCTTCCGCCAGCGGGACGAGCAGCATGTGGACGTGCTAGCCAACGGACGGCTCCACTCCACCGAGATGCGCTACGCCGCCGAGACAACGCAAATGGACAAGGACGGGCCCGCGGAGCTGGAGCGGCCCGGTGACTGGGATAGCCTCTCCGATCGGATGCGAAAGCTGCGCAGATCCCAGCAGCAGCAGCAGAAGGGTAATTATTACATTTTTGATCCTATTCTTCTCAAGTTCCTGAATCATTTTGGGATCGGATTCAATCCCAGGCGCGTCCTCCGTCTGTTTATGTAATGGTTGCGCGTCTCCACAGAGTTTTTCCATACTCGGTTGGCCCTCGTGTAGATGGCTTCGGTTGTCATCGGCAGTTTCCCCTCCCAGTAATCAATGTCCCAGACTCCATACTCTTCAAGGAACGCATCGTAGGCATAGTTTTCAATCACCAGCTCCGGGTTTTGCTCCTTGCCATGGTTAGGGTAAAGATAATACCTCGGATCTCTATTAATTTCGGGCACCATCATTACAATACGATAGATTTTTACACGCAAACTAAATAGTTTTAAAAAGTAAACTAGAAATTTCGAATACGAAAGTAGAAATTTGTATAGAAATTTTTGACTAGAAATTTTTACTAGATATTTTAACTAGAAATTTTTTTCTATGAATTTTTACTAGAAATTTTTACTAGAAATTTTTACTAGAAATTTTTACAAGTTAACTAGAAACCTTTACGCTTGGATCTTCGAAAGTAGACTGACTGTTTAGTGAAATAATTTCCTGATTATGACAATCCTCGAGGAAAGTCTAGGCAAAGCCTCCTGCGACTCAAATTCATTTCAATTTAATCCCTTTAAAACTCACAAATTCTTAAAAATAACATTTCAAAATTTCTCTTTTTAACCAATTCTAAAAATACATATAATTTAATATTATTTTTATTGAAAGAATGTATCTGTATCTTTCTTATTCTAAAATTAGATCACTTTTTACAAGTAGATCTTTTTTCGACAGTGTGTTAATTAGGTGACATCAGTTTGGCGCTGATTCAGCGGCAAACACGTTTTCATTTCAATAAAATATTGCATAACTGGAATTAATATCATAAATTTGGGGCTAACAAACAGATTTTGCGGTTTAAAATCATTTAAACTCGAGTTCGAAGACATTCTCTGGAAATGACAATGAAAGCGGGACAAAACCTTTATTAATCTTGAGTATTTGTACCTAAATTCTTTAAAAGTTTTTTTTAAAATTGTATACCATAATTTTTCAACATTCTACTTAAATAAATTATATAAATGTTTATTAGGTATATATTATTTTAATGAGAAATGATGAATTTCCTTTGGATTTAAAGTTTAAAAACTTTTTTAAATTATATTTAATGCTGCAATATTTACAAGTTTAATTTATAGTTTCAAATTATGACTAATTTTGGTTTTGTGGGAGTTTTAAAATGTTTTTGCCATAGAAAAAGATTTAAAATAAATTCAAAACGTGCCCCAAAGTATGCTATGATTAAGTAAGATAAGATAATAAATTGTAGCATAATTTTCAGCTCTCTTTTAATAGAATTAAAAAAGAAACTATGCTGTATAATTATTGATTTTTGTTTTAATTATTTCCACAGAAGTGGCCCTGCTGGCGGATCGCAAGGATGCGTTGACCAAGCGTCCTCTGGACTTTGATCGCGAGGAGGAGACACGCAAGGGCGAGACCATGAAGTGGCTGGAGTCGCACTTTGGCAGCGAGTCCACCGCCTCCAATGATTCCCGCGACGACGAGGCCGAGGCGGAGGTGGAGCCCACCAAGAAGAGCTACTTCAATGTGACGATCAAGTCGCAGAGCCAGCCGCAGGCGGCCCACATCCATCATGCCCAGTCCCACCTGGCGGCCAGCACCCAGCATGGCCAGCATGCCCACCAACTGCATGCCCATCATCCCCAGACGCTGCCCAGGAGCGCAGAACGAGAACGAGAACGGGAGCGAGAACGAGATCGTCATCCGCCGGCCATGGTGACCACATCCGCAACGCTGGAGCGAAAGCCGGCGACGGGAAATGTCACATCCACCGGTGCTGGTCGCTCCAAGTACTTCCAGGGCATCAGCAATTGGTCGGAGCGCAAGGATCCGGCGGGACCACCTGTGAATCACTTCTCCTCGCAGGCCTTCCGCGAGGACCTGCAGGAGACCATACGGCGCAACGGGCTCAAGAAGAAGGTGAGCGGTCCCGGGTCGAGTCACAGCTCCGTTCTGGCCTCGCCATCAGGCCATCAGGACATGAGCCGGCAGCAGCAGCCGCAGTCCAAGGACAGCTATGTCAGTCGCGAGGACATACTGCAGCAGAAGCGCCAGAGCCTGTCCTCCCAGTTCCTGGCCCGCTCCATGCGCGGCTCTCGCGATGCCCTCGATGATCTGGAGGCGATCCCTGGACCAGGACCGGGACCAGGACCGGGACAAGGACAAGGACCCGGCCGCGCCGAAGAGCCATCGCACAAGAGAGTGGCCTATGGCCATCGCAGTGGGAGCAACACCACCACCACCAGCACCAGCGGCCACCACCACATCAACGGGCATAACCATGCGGTGAACGGACATGGACCTGTCCTGGTAAATGGACGCGGCAAGAGCTATGAGCCAGCCCTCCCTCCGCCGCCACCGAGCGCAGCTCCGCCCATGGAGAGCAGCAGCAGCAGCTTGGGTCTCAGCTCCCGACCCACCGTTCCACAGCGACGACGTGCCATCGAAAAGAAGCTGGGCGAGCACAGCCACACATCTCACGTTCACAGCCATGGCCTTACCATGGCCAAATCGCAGGCACCGTTGAATCAAGTGGAGCCGCCGCCGGACTACTCACCGCCGCCGAGGAGTCGCAGTCGCAGTCGCTCGTCCTCGCCGCAGGTGGACTATCTGATGGCCAGGGAGAGAGAGGTGCCGGCCAGCACCATGACCCTCAGCAGGAAGCAGCAGCAGAGGACCAGGTTTGCGCCCACATCCAGTTATCCGCCAGCGGCAGCCGGGGCACGAATGCCAACGGGTGCCACCTCTGCCTCCACCTCGAATCTATCGGCCATGAGTGCCGGTCCAGGAGGAGGAGGCGGTGGTAGCACCTCCAAGTCCAGTCGCATGGGCCAGGTGATTGGCAACTCGCTGAGGAAGCTGGTCAGCAAGATTAGGTCAGCCAGTGCCGAGCGCAAGTTCCGCATGAAGTCGGCGGCCAGCAAGTCGCGCGAACAGTCACCGAGTCCGGGTCACGATCCCCGCGGAGGAGGAGGAGGATTGGGTGGGCCGCCGCCAGTGACGACCTATCAGCAGTACAATGTGATTGATGGGCACATTGGCCACGATTCCGAGGACTCCAATAGTGACAATCAGCGGCGCAGGGAGCGCGAGAGGGAGAGGGAGAGGGAACGGGAGAGGGAACGAGAGCGAGAACGAGATCCTTTGAAGCAGGATACACAATCCCGGCAGAACTTTAAGCGCGCCGAATCGGCAGATCCCCAGCTGCAGCACCTGGAACAGGCCATCAGTCCCAGGCAGCGTTACTACCTGGGCGAGGATCCCTACTCCAGCACGCTCTACGGCAAGGAGAATCTCTACGAGCGTCGTCCACGTCAGAGGTAAGTGATCTCTACACTCAAATAAATATAATCTATTTTATATTTCTTCCCTTTCCATTACTAGAAATGTCCCAGAGCGTCCAGAGGAGCGTATGGAGCGACTGGAACGACTGGAACGACTGGAGCGACTAGAACGTGAGGATGACTATTACGAATCTCGTGCACCGCCTCCGGTAACAGCTGCTCATACTTTGGGACGCTACCAGAAGCATGGCCAGCGCTTTAGCGGCTCCACACCGAATCTGCATCAGCAGCAGCAGGACTACCGCTCGGCCCAAACGCTGCCACGGAAGCTGCACGAGCAGCGGGCACAGAGATTCGGGAATGCCCCACCACCGCCACCAGCGAATCCCTCACAGAACAGAGCCAGCAGTTATCTGGGACAGCAGCAGTCATCGAGGGGCATTCCGAATCCCAACCAGATCCCGAACCCAACGCAGCCACAGCCCTTGGGACCGGCCAAGCCGGCACGGACCTATGCCAAGGTATTGAATCGCAGCAAGAGCTTCAATGTCCACGGCATGAATGGCAGCAACGATCCTAGTCCCATCTACATCGAGAAGCTCACGCGGAACAACTACCATCATCAGCTGCCCGCCAGGCAGGAGCCGGGCTTCGGCTATGGTCTGGGCCAGGGGCCCAACTCCAACTACAAGTCCAATCCCCATCTATTCTCCGGCAAGGACAACTCTCTGAAGAGCGGCCTCAAGAGCCCCTCGATCGTCAATCTGATTAGTCGCAGCCAAAAGGATCTGACCAAGATAGCCGGCAACGAGGAGGACGAGTTGAGTTACCAGGGACAGGGGCAGGAGCAGGACAAGAAGCAGCTCTATCTAAGGGGTCTGCACCAGCAGGCGCCGGATCTTTATCGCGTGATTCATGGCGATGAGGATTATGTCAGTGCTCCTTCGCCGCAACAGCTGCAGCAACGCAGCAACGGCAAGTATCCGCTGCAGGCCAAGTACTCGCTCGACTCCCGATCGCCGCCATCCGTGGAGCTCAACAAGGACACGGCCAGCATTGTGCGGCGCAGCAGCGAGGTGGATCACCATCAGCACCAGCAGCAGCAGCAGCAGCTCCACCATGTCCAGAGCCACCAGACGCAGCATCTGCGCCGCGGCTCCGGGGCCACCATCATCGAGCTGCGCACCGCCGCCGGTGGACATCGCAAGTGAGGCCCCCGGACAGGAGATTTCAGCCAGAGAAAGTCCTTCACAGTCGAACTTCCTTGTTTGTTTTTTAATAATCTGTGCGTTATATATTGGTTTTCTTCAAGATCAAACTTTTTCAAGTTTCCGTCATTCTAACTATAGTCCTTTTTTTCTGCTTTATATTTGATAGAGAAGGAGGAATCCTTTCTAAATGTTATCTGAAAACCTAGAAACCTTTTAAATGTTTACTGAGATGAATGATTCCTTCAAAAATTTTACGAAAATAACCCGGAATCCTTTCAAAAGTTTATCGTAGGTTTTTTTTTTAAATTATCACTGACAAACCAGTTTTGTTTCCGAAGCAAAAACTCATTCATTTTTCACTGAGAAGCCAAAATCCTTTCAAAATTTTACATAGAATGAAAAATTCTTACAAAATTTCAACTAAAAATATAAAAAATCCTTTTTTAAATTTAATAAAGAACCAAGAATCTTTAATTAGAACGAAAAATCTATGCAAACTTTTAACTAAGAACCAGAAATCCTTTCAATAATCTTCTAAGAAAAATCCTTTCACAACTTTTACTGAAAAACCAAGAATCCTTTTAAAAGTTTAATTAAGAACCAAGAATCCTTCGAAAACTTTACTTAGAATGAAGAATCCTTGCAAAATTTCAACTAGGAACCAGAAATTCTTTCAAAACTCTTCATTAAATGAAGAATTCTTTCAAAACTTTAAAACAAAATCCAAGAATCCTTTTAAAAAGTGAGTTAAGAACCAGAAGTCTTTTCAAAACTTTATTTAGAATGAAGAATCTATTTCAAATTTTTTACTGACAATAAAAAAAGCTTTCAAACGTTTAATTGAGTTCCAAGAATTCTATAATCTCTATAATCCCCCCCAAAATGTTACCGAAACCTTGCTTAATCCATCATCTAGGGAAGTTCGACTGAACATTTAGATAAATCCGCAATGCCAGGACCCTTAATCATCCGTAACTATTTGCTAACAAAGGCTCGAACCTTGGGCTTTGGTTTCATTTGTCAAGCAGCAAATAAAAGTAAAAGGCCAAAATTGAATATAAAATGAAAGAAGTGCCCCAAGCAAGATATATAAATAGAATCGAAATATATATATATAAAGACATGCAACGTGGAGTCCTGTCCTGCCGCCACGCCTCTTCCAATCGTAATAATTTGATAATACTATATATGTCTAATTACACATCCATCTACTATATCATTTTTGTTTTTTTTTTTTTGCTTCGTTCTTACTATATATTTACTACTAATATTAACGTTTGTTGTATAGATACCGTTTTAATGCATAAAACCAACTAATATAACTAATATTAATGCGATAATTATTGTACAATTTCTGATTAATAAACAAATTGCAAATTAAAATTACAAAAATAAAGTGCCAAAATAAACAAAAATTGAGATATATTATGTTTTAAAAAGGGAGAATAATTGGTGAGTTTTTTATGCATTTTCAGCTTAAATTATATTATTCTTTTTCTTCTCTTACTGTGCATTCATAAATTGAATATTAGCTTTGATTATTAAACCGTTGAGATATTAATTTTTTTGTATATTCGTTGACGTCTTCTCTGGGTTTGTTTAAAAACGTTTTGCTGCTCAATTTTCGCTCACTGTCACAGGTTTAGGTTTATGACTTCTTTTATTGCTTCACATAAAATTAGTTACTAATAAGAATACTTCCAAGATGCTCATTATTGCAAGTACACTGTTTAAAATTGATTTACCAACAGGGTATTGGTATTCGTTTTTTATTTATATTAATATTTAGTAAAGACCTAAAAATATATACAAAATAAATATAAGAATTTAATTCATTTACTGCACTTTAGAATACGTTCTTAAAATTTCTGTAGAGAATGGATAAACCCACACTAAAAAGCATAAGATGCATAACGCGCTTGTATTTGAATCGTAAGGAGTTATGCTTCTTATTTTTAAGATTCCTTGTAAATACATTGTTTTTTTCGCAGGATAACCTATCCCAAATGATTATATGTTAAGGTATAAGGTATATACTGTTCCCAATAAGTACATATATACCTCTTTACTAGAAGGTAATCCCTCAGTCGAGTGACTCCACACAGCCTCCACTTGGACTTCTCCAAGTTGTCACCATAAAACTATTGCTGGGGTCTTGGAGGGCGTTACGGATCACCTATTACGCAGGTTAAATGGATAGTCTAGACTTTGCATTATCCCAGCCATTTGGCCAGTTGTGCGACGTCTCTCATAGAGTGTTGAGGTGATCCGTCAGTCCAATCCAATCCAATCTAGGCTTCTAAGTAAGTCATGTTCTTCCTTGTGCTGCTCCTTGTCCAAATACTCGGCGCTTTGGGCAATGGCGGTACATGTGCCGCATCCAAGTCCCTGCTGATGGACCTTCTAGAAGTGGTTCCTCCCAAGGGTAACCACACCGCCATGTCCCAGTGCGAGGAGCAGCTCGTCCAGCTGAGAAATGCCGTGCAGGAGGAGCGTCTTTGGGCATTAAGAGGTGAGTGTGATAACTGTGATAACTATTTTACATATTTCTTAATTTATGCCAAGTATTAGTTATATTTGTACTTGTTTTTAATTCGTAAACTTAAATTGTTTGTATATTTCGTTAAATGCAAATTCTGAAAATCTTTGCAATGAAATTGTCTTGAGACATTCATAAAAGCAAAGCAAGTATCATTTCCGTTATCAGATAATAATTTTTAGCAATATTTGTAAACTTTTAAAATCGATCCAATTGATAAGATTATTGTTATGATATCATTATGTGTATTTCGTCATATTTCGACATGATACTTGCTCCACCTTGAGTTATGTTTAAATAAAACGATAAAGAAATCAAACTTGCAGTTTGATCATGAAAGTCAATCAATAACTAAGCCAAAAATTAATTAATTTAAATTCAAGAAGCTTGTTTTTATTGTTTACCAAGAGTTTAAAATTTATATTTAAATACTTGATAATTTTTTACCATTTAAATGTTGTAACCGCTTAAAAAATGTAACAAAATTAAAACAAAAATTGTTTTCCAGTAATTATTTTAATTTATTGATTTTTAGTTAACACTTTAATGACAAATCAGAGTATATATATTTTAAAAATCACAAAAGTTTTTGGCATCTCATGTCCCTCAAGAAGACCTAAAACATTCACATTCTTTAAATCGATATTTATCGATCACTTTTTGAACAAATAAAAATTTAGAAAAACCATAACTAACCCAAAAATGCATTTCAATTTGGAAAACTTTTATGTGCTGATTTTTAAGAGGTTTACAAAATCTGCTTACTGAATTTAGCATTTTGAAAGAGTAAATTTTTTGTCGAATTTTCACAATTTTAACGATTTAAAATTTTGAAATATTTGGCAATTTTTTAGCTTTTAGCCTTATATAGACTCGGCTGTTGATGCTGATCAAGAATATATATGATTTTTGGGGTCGAAAATGAATTCTTCACTGTTAAAACTGCAATTATTGCATAATAAAACCCTAACCTAAATCTTTTCTTTTATTTTAATTTTTCTTAAAATAAAAATCAAAATTTATTTATTATTTAATGTTTCCCTCCAAAAAAAACCAGCTCTCGATGCCTCCGGGGAAGGCTTCTCCGATTTCATCACGGGCAAAAGCCAGTGGCTGGGCAGCAAGTTCGCCTGCCGTTCCGCCAACAAGCTCGTCCACCAGAAATTGATCCGGGACAGTCCGCTGGCGATCCTGGATCTGTCGCCGTTCACCCTCGACTACGTGGTGGCCTACATCCGGGCCAATTCGCCGCACCGCGTGCTGACGCGCACCCGGTCGGAGCCGATGCTGCACATGGGCCTCTGCCTGCCCCAGACCTGCGGCGTCGCCGAGGTGGAGTCCCTGATCCGTCGGGCCCTGGCCAAGGGCACTAGCTTCCGGCGCTGGGAGATGCAGCCGGAGCTGGCGTACGCCAAGCGACTGGAACTGAGGCCGGACTTCTACGAGAGCCGGGCGGTGCGAATGCTGGCGGTGGTGGTGGGTGTTACCCTGCTCCTGGGAGTAATGGCCACCAGTGGCCTGCACAGCTGCTCCCGGTACTTGGCCTGCTTCGACCTGGCCAGCAACTGGGCGCGGGCCTGGCAGCCGGCGGATCCTCGGCGGGAGAATAGAGCCATCAATGGGATAAGGGTGATCGTGGCGTTCGCTTTGGTCGGCGTCCATGTGGTCTGGTTTAAATTCTACTCCGTGGACCCATCGCTGGAGATGCTCGGGAAGATCGGATCGATGTCGCTGGACCACTACTACTGGCCCAACACGGTGGAGATCTTCTTTGTGATCAGGTAGGCGAGGATAATAATAATCTTGAGTGGATTCTAATGTCCTTTCCAGTGGCTTTCTGACGGTGACCAAGTTTCTGCGCGACGAGCAACTGCAGCGGGACATTGCCGGCGACGGACTCTGGGGCAATGGACGTCGCCTTCTGCGAATGGTGATCCGTCGCTTCTGGCGACTGGCGCCGCTGCAGTTCGTCGTGGTGCTGGCGGGCGTGGTGGCCATGGAGTATCAGCGCCAGGTGTCCGGCATAGAAATCACCGAGCCGATGGACTTCTGGTGCTATCGCCATTGGTGGCGCAACGTGCTCTTTGTCCAGAACCTGTTCCCCGTCAACGAGCTGTGCGGCAAGTGGACCTGGTCGCTGGCCTGCGACATGCAACTCCACATCGTGGCCCTGCTGCTGCTCTTCGCCCACACCCGCTATCCCAGGACGGTCAGGGGCATCACCTACATGCTGGCCGGTGTGAGCATGCTCTATCCCCTGCTCAAGATGCACCTGCTCGAGGTGGGGCCCACCTTCGACGAGTTCTACGACACCGCCGAGTGGTCCTATGTCTCTCCCATCGGCCGTCTGATGGCCTACATAACGGGCAGTGCCTATGCCTATAAGCAGGTCAAGGGCATGGACACACCCTTCGAGATGCTCGTGCCCAAGGGCTGGATCAGGTTCGTCCTTGCCGGAGCGCTCTTCTGGTTAATCCAGCTGTTCGCCTCGGATCAGCTGCAAGGAGCTGTCCTTTGCTTCGGCTTCATGACCATCCTGCGCGTCCTGTTCGCCTCCTTTGCCAGCCACCTGATGGTGTGCGCCACCAAGGAGGACACGAGCGACTCGTATGCCCCCACCCGCTGGCTCCTCGCGCTCCTCCAGTCCGAGCAGGTGCAGCGCATGAGCCGGTTCACCTTTGGCGTTTACCTGCTGAATCCTATCGTGATCACGTGGTACTATCACACCTTCACCGCCAGCATCAATCCGGACACTTCCATGTTGGTAAGTTTAATCGGAAGACCTTGAAAAGAAAGGCTTAAGATGCGTAACGCGCGCGATCTCTCTCTCTCTAGCACAAAACTGAGAGCATACAGTTTTCAGTTAAAAGAATGGAGAGCGCTCTCCTCTCTCTCACCTCTCTCTGGCACAAAACTGAGAGCATAGAATCTTAAAGTAAAAGAATGGAGAGCACTCTCCTTTCTCTCACTCTCTGGCACAAAACTGAGAGCATAAAATCGTAAAGTAGAAGAATGGAGAGCGCTCTTCTCTCTCTCTCTCTTTTTTTGGCACAAAACTGAGAGCATAAAATCTTAAAGTAGAAGAATGGAGAACGCTCTCCTCTCTCTCTCTCTCTCTCTCTCTCTCTCTGGCACAAAACTGAGAGCATAAAATTTTAAAGTAAAAGAATGGAGAGCGCTCTCCTCTTTCTCTGGCACAAAACTAAGAGCATAAAATCTTAAAGTAGAAGAATGGAGAGCGCTCTCCTCTCTCTCTCTCTTTTTGGCACATAACTGAGAGCATAAAATCTTAAAGAAGAAGAATGGAGAGCGCTCTCCTCTCTCTCTCTCTCTCTGGCACAAAACTGAGAGCATAAAATCGTAAAGTAGAAGAATGGAGAGAGCTACCCTTTCTCTCCCTCTCTCTGGCACAAAATTGAGAGCATAAAATCTTAAAGAAGAAGAATGGAGAGCGCTCTCCTCTCTCTCTCTCTCTCTGGCACAAAACTGAGAGCATAAAAGCTTTAAGTAGAAGAATGGAGAGCGCTCTCCTCTCTCTCTCTCCCTCTCTGGCACAAAACTGAGAGCATAAAATCTTAAAGTAGAAGAATGGAGAGCGCTCTCCTCTCTCTCTCTCTTTTTGGCACATAACTGAGAGCATAAAATCTTAAAGTAGAAGAATGGAGAGCGCTCTCCTCTCTCTCTTTCT